>CABHPQ010159530.1:0-48074 GCA_902168405.1 Peromyscus aztecus
AAAAGGAGAGTGGGGAACCACGGAGATAAATTCAATACAGCATCTGTCTCTAAGGACGTTATAATCTATTAGGGGAAAATGAACTGTGCTCACAATTAATTAGCATGAGAGTGGAACTGGAGAAGAACTGTGGGGAAGGCACATAAATTAAATAGCAATGAGGGAGCAAAGGAGTTGATACATAGAATCAGAATAGTTTGTGGGAGCATTAGCCATGAGCTGGGGACATTCGCCATGAAACCTGTGTGTAATCTGGGAAATCAGAAGGGTTTGGGGTGTCTCCAGTAAGCCTGGGGGAGTACTGGCAAGCAGTTAGGTCTGGCAAGCCAGTGGGGAAGTGGTAGAGATGGGTTAAAAGGCAAAGAGGAGGAGAAGGTGTCATAGGAAACACTTCCGAGTCAGTCCTAGTCGATCAGGAAAACAGCCTTCCCTAGTGTTGGCTGAGCCTGGTGAAGTCTGTTCACCAGCAAGAGCATCTTACCTTCCGAAGGATAGGAGTGCTCCCCGTGGGGAGGGAACACTGCCCCTCCCAGAGTGGAGGATCCCATGCCTGGACCTTAACTCAGAAACCTGGTTACCAAGGAAACATGCCAACCTGGGATCCTTGCATTGTCTCTACAATCACACCAGACTTTTGCTGGCTTTCTCCTGAGAAGTGACATGGAGTGATCTCTGCTTGACGCTAGCTAGGGCTTTGGGAAGGTCTGTTCTGCTGGATGGACAGAGGAGAGAGAGGGGAGCATGTCAGATTTCTTCCGTTTTAACTTCTTGAAACTTTCGTCTTCAGTACTCTTGGGAGCCATCTTAGCAGGACAGGCAGGGGTCACCCTTTCGAGTGGGGCCTCAGGAAGGGGAAGCTGTGCTTGATGCCGTCATATCACGTGGTATTCCGCACACCACCTGTAAGCAGGTTAAGGCCAGAAGGCTTCTTCACGCTGGCGGCAGTCTGCTTTGCAGGTACACGTATGAGGTTGGGTCTATCGGGCTGCCATTTTCTTTCCGCTATTGAAGGTCTGGAGTGAAGGAAAATATCAGAAGCTCCAGATCGGAATCATGAGTCTCCTTCTGGTGCTATTGCCGTGGGAGAGCGCTAGCCCGCCATCCCAGTCTACAAAGTGGCTGGCGGTACTTTCCCAAGGTTGTGAAGATCAAATAAGCTAAGGTTTCTGAAAAATGAAAAATCAATAGTAAAAAAAAAAAAACTAGTGAACGGTGGATTTTATAAGCTCTCTATAAATACTTTCTGTCCTTTCTCAACCTCAAATGCCCAAGATCATCGGCTCAGTCGCCTTGGCCTGTCTCAGGACCCGTTTCTTCCTCCTTGATTACCCTTCCCCTCCACGCACACAGTTTACCTGGGGAAGCTGCAGTTGGAGGAAAAGGCCAGCAGGCTCCTACATTCTCCTGGAGCCACACTTGCTGTCACTCAGAATCTCGTTTCCTCGCTCACTTTTTGGGTAGCTCAGGACGATAGAAATTAGCCTCCAGCTTGCGTGTGGATGCTGCCTCTCTCCATGAGGCCAGCTAGTTCAAGATCTTTGCTCTGCCTCCAGCCCTTGGGGGCCCAAGACCAGACTGTAATAGGCTTGATCAGATCCCCTATCAACATGGCAGACCCTCCACCTGCTGACCCTCAGGTCAGCAGACTCCATGCTTTGTCTCTGAAGTGCACCTCCTGTCCGGGTTAGAGAACACCCTCCCTATTCTGTGTGTGTGTGTGTGTGTGTGTGTGTGTGTGTGTGATGGTTGGCTCTTCCCCCCAGGCCTCACTTAAAACAAGCCATCTGGTTACCCTGCCCTTGTGTGTAAAAACCTGAGCTCACTCTAGAATAAGTGACTTTTGATTTGAAATGTCTGACTAAAGTGAAGGGGGGAAGATGGGGGGAGACCGCTTGCAGAGGTGATGCATTTGACCTTGGTGGAGGGTAGGGGGTGGGGAGTGGGAGGTGTGCCTGCGGTGCTGGGGTCCAGAAGGAATATTCCCCTTAGGTCTGGAAGCATACTTTGACTTCTTAACAGCAGTCTCTGCCTGGTGGCATTTACCAGGCTGAGTGGTGGGTAGCCTGGAGGCTTCCTCCTGACCAGCCTTTGATGGCTGTCTCTAGCGTAGCTACGTTTCTCCCTCTGGGGTCTGCCTTAAGGGTTAGAGAAGGGGGACAGCTGAAAAGGTAAGATCCCTGTCCTTCCCAAGGCTCCAGCTTTCATGTTGCAGACAGCGGGCTCCCAGGGTCTCCGAGAATCAACCCTCACTACCACTCGGGTCCTGTTTCCTCTCCCCGTTTGGGTTGGAAACCACTCACAGACTTGTGAGGCTGACTGAGTGGGAGGGAAAGTGCTGAGGACGGCAGACACTTACAACAGCTAGAATGCTGACCCCTGTGCTCTCTCCCCATCACCCCTGCCTGCCCACACACCCTTCCCTGCACTTGGTTATGTGCCCCAGTGAGGATGCCTGGGGACAAGCGTGGCCCAGGTGGAAGAGGAGGACCAGAAGGAAAGCAACACAAAGATGTCCCCAGAAGCGAACTCCGTGCAGGGCCTCCCTCCCTGCTCCGTCTTCCCACACCCTTCCTCCCCCCCACTCCCCCTGTCTTACAGGCACACAGCTTGGCATCCGCACCCCCATATGCCACTCACTGCGTGATTTATGTGATTTACGGCCCTTCCGTGCACACAGATGCATCTCGAAGGTTGCAGCACAGAGAACAGTCCAGAGTCTCCTGAGGGGGCCTGTGAGGAAGAGAGGCTGACGGGAGGCTGCCATGTTCTGTCTCCGTCTTCCTATGCGCTGCCCAGTGGAACAGTTCCTAAGGGAGAGACTAGACAGAGCCCCCCCTGTAACACAAGGGCATGACATTGTGCAGGTGGCTTCACTCCGCCTTTAAGCTGGCTCTCCAGAGTGCTTCAGAAGGGAGGCTGGCTTCCTCCCTGTGTGCTCTTTGTAGTCTTCTTCCTGGCGGTGGGGTGAGGCTGAGCAGGGAGAGTGCATGATGACAATTGAAAGGCTGTGACAGGGCCACGAGGGTGGTGGGGGCACCGCAGGCCCTGAGGTGAAGTTCTGTAACCAGCAGATAGTCCATCCGAATCTCAGGGTGGCAGCCCTCAGGGGCCAGTGCTCCTGGCTCCTCCATGGCTGTTCAGGACTCCCCAAAGAGGGCAGCATGGGTCCATCCTGACCCTGATGGCCAATGGCTTTCAGAGTCTCCTAAGAGATGCCTGGAGACCTTTCTTTCGCTCAGGCTGCTTTCCTTACTGGTGCCAGGATCCAGAAAGGGCTTTGGTCCAGAGGGTGTCTGATTTCCTGAGGGAGCAGGATTTTACCTCAGCGGGTGGGCGACCACTGCTTCATGACAGCCTGTTGATGGGTTCAGAAGCAGCAGCCACCACCAAGACATCCGCTCTTTCAGGTCCCAGCATCCCTCCAGCTCTCTGTGAGGGTGTGACATTAATGACAGCTTTTAAGGTTTGGGGGTGCTGTTTGTTTGTTTTTGTCTTCTCAGAGTTCAAAACATTTAGAAATTATATATTGGGAAAACATTATTCAGATAAGTATCTACTCATCAGCAGTCATTTTTTACGTACTGTCAGAGGGAGAAAAATAATTGGATCAGCAGCTTCCTCTTGGAGGTGGGCAGTTGTGAAACTGAGCCCCACCCCAGGCAGGCCTCTGCATGGATGAAGCTGCTGTTCCCTGTGCAGGAAACTTGCAAGAGAGGGCAACATGCTGCCTGAACTGTGTGGTCCCAGGAAGAGCTCCCTGCCCAGGACAGGACAATACTTCCTACTATTGTCTTCTCTCATGTGGTGTGTGTGTGTGTGTGTGTGTGTGTGTGTGTGTTGCATGTGTGTACAGATGCTTGTTGTGTGTATGCAGGGGTGTGTAAAGGCCAGAGGTCTGCGTTGAGTGACATTCTTTAGATGCTGTCCACCTTGGTTTTTTGAGTCAGGGTCTCTCACTTGGCCTGGAATTCACCAGGTGAGCGAGGCCAGTGAGTCCACCTTTCTCCACCTTCCCAGAACTGGGATTCCAAGTGCACGCCACCATGTTGACTTCCTTACATAGGTTTCTAGAGATCTGACTCAGGTCTTCATATTAATACGGCAAGCTCTTCACTGACTGAGCTGTCTCCCAGCACCCCTCTCCTCTCTTGATGAAAGCTATTCGTCCTTCCTGAGACTCTTTACAGAACCAGGCTGTTCCCCTCACATGGGTGGCTACTATCTATCATTGTGAAGAAGCTTTATCAAATATTAATGCACTGAGGATAATAATAAGATTCTGCTCCCTCCCTGTGCCGTGCAGTCTGAGTGAGCCACATTAATAGCCTCCTCCATCTTTGGGACATTCCTGTGGGTTGTCAGCCTCATTCCCAAGGGCAGGCTCCAGCGCCAGGCCTCCTAGGAGCAGCCATCTCCCCACCCCCGGTTCCCCGAGGGCTCCCTTGTACGCTGCCTGGCTGAAGAGGTGGCGGGGTGTTGCTTTCAGAGCATCTGTTCACTTTGCTCATTCTTCTCTTCTTATCGTGTCAGAAAGAGAGAATGCTGGGGAGGCAGGCTTCTGGTGGAAGGCTGGGAGCGCTCTGCATCCCAACACTGGCTTTCAGATGCTGGAAACCGGATCTGCCAGGAAATCTCACCTTACAGTGGAGTGAGAGAGGATCAAATAATCATACACACACCCGACACACACACACACACACACACACACACACACACACACACACAAACACTGGGGAGGTTTCCTGGAAACTGTATACGTTTATAACATCACCCGTAGCTTATAACTCACCCATTAGGCTTGCTTCAGTCCAAGCATAATTTAATGTTAGAGGAAGGAGGAGTGCATTTAGGAATCATCTCCTAGAGGGCCTTAGAGGCCGTAGAGAAATCCTGGAAGGAAGCAACAAGAGCCTCAAAAGAGGTGGCAGAGGAGACCGTTTGCAACAGGAATGGCAAACTGAATGGTCAGAGGGAGAGGCTGTCAGCTGAGAGAGCTCCGTGGTCTCAGGATCGGAGCCGTGGCCTTCAGTAGAGGGCTGGAGAGCAGGCCGCTTCCACTCATCAGAGTGCTTTTAGCAGGTAGGTGGTGTGGTTAGGTTTGGGTTTGAGGGGATAGCAGGTGTGGGGAAGCCATGCCGAAGTCTAGGAAGGGCAGATGGCTTCTTGAGCTGGGGGGCCACCACATGTGGGGAGAAAGCGACACATGCTGGCAGTGGTGTTCTGTCCTGATGCTGTAGTTGAGGGAGCTTGGTCCTCCACTTTTCTGCTCCTCCGACCTCTGGTTCCTCACCTGAGCACTAGGAGCTTGAGTTAGATGATGCTCCAGGCTCCTTCAGCTCCACCTACCTGAGAAACCGCTTACGGGGCATCCTCAACAAAGGTCAGAGCGCCACTTTGTCCTGATTGATGGAGCTTTGGGTCCTGGCTTGGGGAAAGGGAATTTTGCCTTTTTAACAAATGACTAGGTCCTCCAGAAATTCTTGCCTGGGCTGAGGCTGTGTCCTAGACCACCTTGACTTCTGTAGTTTCACCTCCCAGTGAGTGCTTGCCACACGCTAACAGCACATGACCCTTGTGAGTGAGTCTGTGTCCACATGCTAACAGCATATGGCACCTGTGAGTGAGTCTGTCCACATGCTAACAGCACATGACCCTTGTGAGTGAGTCTGTGTCCACACGCTGACAGCATATGACCCTTGTGAGTGAGTCTGTGTTCACATGCTGACAGCATGTGGCACCTGTGAGTCTGTGTTCACATGCCTTATCCAAGTTGACCCCACAACCCCTCAAGTACCCTGTGAAGTGGGCAAACAGAGCTGTTCCCCCCACCCTTTGCAGACAGGACAGGAGTGGTTTTGCTCATCACTGTGATAATAAGTCTTCCGGCCGTCTTGCGTATTCCTGAGTCCTCCATGATCTAACTCTGTTTTACACCCCACTCCAGATGCCTATTCTGGTTTTCTTTTCACCTGCAGCTTCTTGAGGCTCTCTGATCAAAACCTTGAATTCACTGATGTCCTACAGCCTCAGAATACTGTCACCTGCCAGGGTGACATATATATATATTCCATAGAATTTTCCAGAGAAGCCCATGTTATTTTGCATCCAGACCTTTCATGTCACCCTGAGTAGAGGCATCTGTCACCGACTCTGAATTGGTTTCCCAGCCCAAGCCACTC
Organism: Peromyscus aztecus; assembly: GCA_902168405.1. Lineage (NCBI taxonomy): Eukaryota > Metazoa > Chordata > Mammalia > Rodentia > Cricetidae > Peromyscus > Peromyscus aztecus. The sequence continues at coordinate 6,180 of CABHPQ010159530.1, forward strand.
TGGGCCCAATCCCACTTACTCATGGCAATTGGAATCATTGTCCTCCAACACGTTTGTAGGGTTGCCCTTCTTTACCTTGGAGCCACCAAGCTCTTCATCCGGAGTACCAAATTCAAATTCTTCTTTAGCTTTTTCTCTGGGTCAGTTACCCGCTTTACATTCCAACTCCCAAACATAAACACACTTGCTGGTTGTGAATGAAATGAGGACATGACCTCTCCAAGGTACGGCTGAGGAGAAGGTCTTTATTGTAGATATGAGGGAGAGAACGGCCAGAGGCATCTGGAAGAGTTCAGAGCAGGGAGAGAAAGTAGTAGACTGAACCAGGCCACGAGAGGAGGGGGAGGGCGACAGAGGAGGAGAAGAGAGAGGGAGCGAAGGAAATGAGAGCCAAGAGCGGAGGACCAAGAGAGAGCCAGGAGAGCAAAGAGGCCGCATGGCCGAAATGGCAGGCTTACATAGGAGTGAGAAGCTTACATGAGGAGTGGAAGCCCACGGGCTGGAGAAGTTTAGGGTAGGGAGCGGGGTGTGAGGAGCCGAGAGGAGCCAGGATGCCAGCATGGACTCTAACAGGTACTTACAGTGCTCAGAGAGCCTGGAATGCACGTTGGTGTGCTAATAAGCACCACAATTAGCCATTTGTCCTGGATTTCTTTGCATCTGACAGTTGCCCCCTGGATTATTCAGGGTTCTTTAGAGGAACAGAACTTATTGAATGAATTTCTATATATAAAGGGGATTTAATAGAATGACTTACAGGCTGTGGTCCAGCTAGTCCAATGGTGTCTATCAACGGAAGGTCCAAGAATCCAGTAGTTGTTCAGTCCGTGAGGCTCGATGTCTCAGCTGGTCATCAGTTTACACCACAGTCCCAATGAGTTAGGCTCTAATGCCAGTGAAGGAATGGCTTGCCAGTGAGCGTGAGAGCAAGCAGGCAAAGAGCCAGCTTCCCTCTCCCATGTCTTTATATGAGCGGCCAGTAGAAGGTGTGGCCCAGATTAAAGGTGGATCTTCCCACCTCAAAAGATCTGGATTAAAGGTGGATCTTCCCACCTCAAAAGATCTGGATTAAAGGTGGACCTTCCACCTCAAAGATCTGGATTAAAGGTGGACCTTCCACCTCAAAGAACCAGATTAGAAGTGGATCTTTGAGAATCTTCCCACTTCCAATGATTTAATTAAGGAAAAACCCCTCACAGGTGTGCCCATCCATTTGGGTTTTAGTTAATCGCAGATGTAGTCAAGTTGCAACCAAGTATAGCCATCACACACACACACACACACACACACACACACACACACACAGGCACACACACATACATACACACACACCCTCCAGCACATGCATGCACGATGCACACATGCACGCACACACGCCCACCCAAGGAGCTTTGAATAGGATCCCCTTTTCTTTCCTTCATTTTCAAGGGATCTTCAACCCTCAGATCAAAGCTAGCCTTCAAAGATAAAAATGTTTTGATTGAAACGGATTTATGATACACTGGTTTCTTTTGCTGTGACAGAGAACTTCAGGACAATTACTTTTATTTCTTTTTAAGCACTTTATAATCAGAATATATTTTAGCATAGAAAAGATAAAAAATAAAGGACTAAAGACATTGTTAAGGTCTCATAAAGCTATGTCCATGCCTGTAGATGCATGGTTATACAGGTATTAGAATGTTACCTACAATTCTAAATCTTTTTCACTAAATACACTATATCAATTCTCATTAGCAAAGATGCAGATTATCACTTTAATGCAATGATTCTCAACCTTCCTAGTGCTGCGGCCCTTTAAAGAATTCCTCATATTGTGATGACTCCCAACCATAAAATTATTTCAGTTACTACTTCCTAACTGTAATTTTGCTGCTGTTATGTGTTGTAATGTAAATATTTGATATGCGACCCCTGTGAAAGGGTCGTTTGATCCACATAAGGAGTTGCAACCCAGACCCAGCTACTCCAAGCCAGTTAGCCGGCTTTATTGTGCTCAACTCTTAGTGCTTCTGTGTGCTTTATTCTGACATTTTCTGTCTCCAGGTTTGCAGTCACGTCCTAACGCTCCTGTTTGGTATCAGCTCTAGCTAGACCATGAATCCTTCAGGGCAGGGGAACTGCCTTCAGCTGTTCACAGTACCAGTATACTGGAAGTGAGCTGGTTGAAAGGGAAATTCCTCCCCACAAGAGTTAAACAAGAATAGAATTCATGCCACCAACACCATTTGTGATGTGTCCTCGAGGGTCTGCTTCCAATCTTCCATGTACAAAGGATTGGCTTCTGTGTCCCCGAGGCTAGTCCCATGTTCATGGGAGTGAAAAGCGTGACTCACTGTGGTTGCCTCAGCCTTGGCTTCCAGGAGTGAACTGGAGAGAAAGCCTGAGCTGGGAATCCGCTTTCTGTTTGCAGGTCTGGCCCAGGCGCATGCTCAATGAGCCAATCACAGGCCTCTCTTGTCTCTTGTCTCTTGTCTCTCACGGGCCAGTCACAGCCCTCTCACAGTCTATCATCTGTTTCTCAGAGGCCTCTGATCCCACTTGTCTTTCTAGCTAATGTTGTTTCTGAACTGGTTAAAATGCAGACTCCTGCCGGGCGGTGGTGGTGCACGCCTTTAATCCCAGCACTCTGGAGGCAGAGGCAGGCGGATCTCTGTGAGTTCGAGGCCAGCCTGGGCTACAAAGTGAGTCCCAGGAAAGGCGCAAAGCTACACAGAGGAACCCCGTCTCAAAAAAAACAAACAAACAAAAAATGCAGACTCCTTCAAAAGGCTGCCCTTTTTTAATTTTTATCATTTATTCCTCGGGGTTTTATGAACTTTTACCCTATTCTCTGTGACATCTGTTGTTTCTTATTATTAAAAGTAATATATGCTTGGGGGCTGGAGAGATGGCTCAGTGGTTAAGCGCACTGGCTGTGCTTCTAGAGAACCCAGGTTCAATTCCTAGTCCCCACACGGTAGCAGCTCACAACTGTCTGTAACCCCTGTTCCAGGAGATCAGACTCTCTCACACAGACATACATGTAGGCAAAACACCAAGTACATTAAAAAAAAAATTTTTTTAAGTAATATATGCTCATAGCAGAATTTCTTTTTTTTTTTCAGGTTTTTTTGTCATTGTAGAAACTATTTATATGGCTAATTAAGAAAACAAATACTACCCATAGTCTTAGCGCCCAGCTTTATTTTTTTTATTTATAAAGTCGTATTATGCTTGTAGCTTGAGAGCCTGAATTTTTCCTTAAAATATATCTTACTCTTTCTTGTCATTGAAACTTCTTATGTAACCTTCTTGATGTCCTCATTAATGTAACCAAAATATCAAATTATCCCATCGTTGCTTTGTGGGCTGCCGTTCCCTTCTTTTTATTTGTTTAGAGACTAAATCTTGGGGCTCCTGCAGGTCAGGCAAGGTCTCCCACTGGACTCCATCCCTAGCTCACCATCCTTTGTTTGGAGACATCTCAAACAGAGAAAATGGCAAGAGGCATAAAGCACTCAAGGAATTTTATGGGCATAGGAGGAATCAATAGTTGGGCCACAGAGTTAACCACATCTTCTGTACCTCTCCCAGAATATTTTATGCATATTTAAACATATAGTCTATATTGGTTTTTCATAGCTTTTTAAAAAAGATTTTGCACAATTTGACACATTTTCACCCAATGTATCTTGAAATTATTTTATATTAATACAAAGTCTCTTCATTATATTGGCAGTTAAATAATTTTCCATTGTAAGAACATCTAATCTTAATGTAACAAGTCCCCCAATTGTATGTATTTAGGTTATTTCTAATCCTTAACTATTTGCAAAACTACAGTGAATAACCCTGAACCTACTTGATGTTGTAAATCTCTGTGCCTGTGGGGTAAATTCCTAGAAATGGAGTCACCAGGAAAAGTATGTGCGTTTGAGATCATCCTTGCCAAAGTGCCTTTCACAGAGGCTGGCCTAGTTAAACTCTTTCCAGTAACCTATGAATGCTGTGTTCTCCATATTCTGGCCAGAACTCTATTTCGTCACACTTTTGGTCTTTTTTCATCTGATGAGTAAAGTGTCCGTGTCTTCATGGGCCTTCCCTTTTGCTTTTTTACTTCTAGTATGAGAAGTTCCAAACATGAAACTATCAGAGGTGGAGAGAAAATAATCCACCATCCAAATTTAGTGTTATTGATATGCCCGTGTGTTGGGGGCCGAATTATTCTGAAGTAAATTAAAGGCTCTCATGAGAGTTTCCCCCAATTCCCTTTGTCTGTGTCTCTGAAAAAACAAGAACATTTTCCACTTCAACATTACACCACTCTTATACCCGACACAATTAGCAACAATTCCCTGGTAATTAAATCTGAGAGAAATGTTTCCCCAGTTGCCTCATGATTACCTTTTCCAAGAAGAACCGTTTGTTGTTATATTTGGGCGTACTTGTGTGTGTGTGTTTTCATTTATTTCTAGATTTAATGTTTATAAATGTTTTGCCTGCCTGTGTGCTTGTGCATCACATGTGTGCCTGGTGCCCACGGAGGTCTGAAGAGAGCACTGGACTCCCTGGAACCCGAGTTAAAGAGGGTTGTGGGCCACCAGAGAGGTGCTGGGAGTCAGTTCAGGTCCTCCTGCCAGAGCAGCAAGTGCTGTGATCTGCTGAGTCAACCCTTCTCATCAATGACGTGTGTGCTTTTAATGTGTGCTTCTGCAGGCATCATGGATAGCTTTTTACATATTGGGAAGATTTTTATATATGTATTTTTTTCTGTTAACTCTTTGTTCATAGTGTGTTAATAATTTTTTTGTCTTTTTTTAAATATTTATTTATTATGTTGTATATTTATTATGTTTACAGTGTTCTGCTTGCATGTATTCCTGCAAGCCAGAAGAGGGCACCAGATCTCATTACAGATGGTTGTGAGCCACCATGTGGTTGCTGGGAATTGAACTCAGGACCTCTGGAAGAACAGTCAGTGCTCTAAACCTCTGAGCCATCTCTCCAGCCCTGTGTTAATCACTTTTTCCTTTTAACTTATGGGCAGTTGTGTTAGCCAGGTTCTCTCGCTATAACAAACTCTCGAGTTAGTCAACTTCTGAGGAGACAAGGTCTCTTTTGGCTCACCGTTTTTGAATGTATAGACTGCATGCCTTCGGTGAGGTGACATGTCACAGCGGAAACACAGAGAAGGTCGGAGCTGCTGACCTCACAGCCAAGATCTAGGTGCGCACACAAGAAGGTGGGAAGAACCAGGATGGGGGCAGAGCATCGGGTCCTGTAGCCCTTCTGAGAACCCGTCCTGTCTTAGTTGTGTTTCTGTTGTTGTGATAAGACACCGAACCAAGGCAACTTACAGGAGAAAGAGATTATTGGGAAGGGTAGAGTCCGTGACCATCCTGGCCAGGAGCACAGTGGAGGACAGGCAGGAAGCCGTGGTGCTGGAGCAGGAGCTGAGCGCTTGCATCCTCATCCTCAGGTGGGATGCAGAGAGAGCTCACCAAGAATGCTGTGGGGTTTGAAACCTCAAAGCCTGGTCCCTGTGACACACCTCCTTCAACAAGGTCACCCTTCTTAAATATTCCAAATAGTCATCAGCACCTTTCCAAATAGTCACCAACTGGGGACCAAGAATTCAAATATGGGGGCCATCCTCATTCAGTCCACCACAGGCCCCAGTCACCTGAAGACCTCCTGTTGCGCCTCACATCTTAAAGTTTCCACTGCCTTCCAGGAGCAGCCAGTTGTGGACCAGATTGAACCATTATTACATGGACATTTGGGGACCATTCCAGATCTAAACTATAGCAGTATTTTTTCACATATTAAGCAGATTAATCTCTGTGATAGAATCAATGGGATTTCTCCTCATTAGTTTGCCTTGCTCATAGTGTCCCCCCCTCCAAAAAAAAAAAAAAAACCATACAAAATTTTTTAATACATTTGAGCTTTCAATCTTTCATTTTCTGGTTTTTGGATTTGGTGTCATACTGACCCTCCATTAGCCTTATTTAAACAACTAGCCTACCATCATTGATTATTATATTTTTTATAGTTTCATTTTTTACATTCCAGTTTTTTATGCAACTAAATTTGGGTCAAAATTGGATAAAAAAAATTCAAGTGAATTTGATTCAAAAAATTCTTCCTGGAATATGAAGTACAGATTTCATTTTTCCCGAGTGGTCATCTCCTTTTGCAAAAGCTTTTACTGAATAATCCTTCTCTCTTCTTCTTACGTATTTGAAATGTGCTTTTATGAGATGTCAAATGCCTATACGTAGCCAGGACTGTTTCTTCTTCATTGCTGTGTCCACCTTTCATATGATAATAGGGCACAGTTTTATCATAAGGTTACACTTGAAGTTTGTGTGATCCATTTGCTCAAAATTTCTTTTGTAGGCCCTGGGGATCTTTTAAGGTTGTCTCTATGTAGATTTTATTTTAAATACTTATTTTAAGATGTAACATGAACCATTTTGTCTCTTTATTATCGTTAGGGGCCTTGCAAATTAATATTTTGGGATGACTCTACCACACTTTCCCTAGTTCTTTTTGTCTCTAGAGTTAAATTAAGCATTAAAATATCCCTTCCCATGCCCACTTGTGCCCTAACCCTCCTTGTTCCTGCCTTCTCAATAGCTGGGAATTGAACCCAGGACCTTTTAGTCTTTTTCTTTGTTTTTTAATTTTTTTTAGATTTTGTTTATTTTTATGTGTATTGGTGTTCCGCCCGCATGTATGTGGGTGTGAAGGTGCCAGATTCATTTAGAACTGAAGTTACAGGCAGCTGTGAGCTGTCATATGGATGCTAGGAATTGAACCCAGGTCCTCTGGAAGAGCAGCCAGTGCTCTTAACTGTTGAGCCGTCTCTCCAGCCCTTAGTCTGTATTTCTAAGCCTCTCATTCCAGAGATTTCCATGTCTATCTTCAAGCCTGTCTTCTAGACATAGTCTCCTCACCTGTAGCTGTTGGGTGGCCTGTGAACAACCTTCCACACCTGTCTGTTTGGGCTCATTCCGTCTCCCTCTTGCCCTTCCAAAGTGCTTTTCTTCATGAGGACCTTTTTGACAACTCCAGTTGTCAAAATGACCTCTCTCCACGTTGACTCCATTAGCATCTGTTGTAAATGCTGTTCATCTGGAAACCAATCCAGTATTGCTTTGTGTAGCATGCGTGTTTGTATTAGTCAGGGTTCTCTAAATCTCTAAGCCAGTGGTTTGCAACCTTCCTAATGCTGCTCCTCATGTTGTGGGGACCCCCAACTATACAGTTATTTTCGCTGCTACTTCATAATGGTAATTTGGCTACTGTTATGAATCATTATATAAATATCTGATATGCAGATGGTCTTTTGGCGACGCCTGGGGGGGGGGGGTCACACCCCACAAGTTGAGAACTGCTGCTATAAAGGAACATATCAGATAGAAGTGTGTGTGTGTGTGTGTGTGTGTGCAGGCTGACATGCCATTTATGAGAGTGGCTTATAGGCTGAAGTTTGTCTGGGTGGTCCAACAGTGGCTGTTTCCTAACAGAAGTCTAACAGTTGAGTAGTTGTTCAGCCCATGGACTGAAGGTCAGCAGTTCTAATCTGGTGCTTGAGTCTTGGAGGATTCCTAGAGAGCTTCCGTCTACATTGGAATCCTGAAGTACTTCCTAATACCGACACAGTAATGCCTCACCAACAGAACAGATTATGATTAATTTGCCAGGGAGCGTGAGGGCAAGCAGGAAGAAGGTAAAAGCTCCCTTTCTCTGTGTCCTTTGGTGACTGCCACCAGAAAGTGTGGCCCAGATTTAGAGTAACTCCCCTAACCTCAAATGGGCCAATCAAGACAGTCCCTCACTGTTGCTAGAGTTTTCCTGCCTGGCCCACAGTCAGGACAAATCTCTTTCACCTGCCAGTCCCACAGCCGCTCAGACCCAACCAAGTAAACACAGAGACTTATATTGCTTACAAACTGTATGGCCGTGGCAGGCTTCTTGCTAACTGTCCTTATATCTTAAATTAATCCATTTCCATAAATCTATACCTTGCCACGTGGCTCGTGGCTTACCGGCATCTTTACATGCTGCTTGTCCTGGCGGTGGCTGGCAGTGTCTCCTTCCACCTTCCTGTTCTTTCTTTTTTCCTCTCTGTTAGTCCCGCCTATACTTCCTGCCTAGCCACTGGCCAATCAGTGTTTTATTTATTGACCAATCAGAGCAACACATTTGCCATACAGAACATCCCACAGCAACTCACGGCCATGCCCAGTTGCTTAGGTTTTAGGTGATTCCAGATGTAGTTGATCACCGTGATTGGCCACCACAGTCTCCAGAAAATCCACTTTATTTCTTACGTGGCCTCAAAACGAGCTGTTAGTGAGTTTGTGTCTCTTCTCTTGAACCAGATCCTTACTGAGGGAGTGTGAGCCGTTTGTCTCATATCTCAACAGACTCTGGGACAGCTTGGATCTAGTGACAGGGGCGGATGGATGACACCTGTGTGACGGCACTTTTCATATACAACCTTGCTTGTCAGTGGGTGGCTGTGTGAGGGTTTCAGTACCGTGGGTATATAAACTTTTGCAGGGAGTTGGGAATGAGTGTGGCCCCAACTTGAGGGGGAGGAAGGAAGAAAGAGGAGCAGAGGAGAGCAGAGAGGTCATACTTTAAAGCTGCAGAGGCATGAACCCATCTCTCATAGTTAAGGTTTCTATTGCTGTGAAGAGTCTCTGTGACCATGGCAACTCTTTTTGTTTGTTTTTTTGTTTTTCGAGACAGGGTTTCTCTGTGTAGCTCTGGCTGTCCTCGAACTCACAAAGATCCACCTGCGTCTGCCTCCCTGAGTGCTGGGATTAAAGGAGTACACCACCACCATCCTGGTGGTGACCATGGCAACTCTTATAAAAGGAAAACATTTAATTGGGTGGCTTACAGTTCAGAGATTCAGTCCATTATCATTCATAGTGGAGCATGGTGCTGGAGAGGTAGCTGAGAGTTCTTCTCCATCTTGTACAAGCAACAGGAACTGAACTGAGACACTGGGCGTGGCTTGAGCGTATATGAGACCTCAAAACCCACCCCCACTTCCTCCAACAAGGCCATACCTACTCCAGCAAAGCCACACCTCCTAACAGTGCCATTCCCTATTAGCTTATGGGGAGCCAATTATATTCAAACTATCACAACTTCCATGTTCTCCTACCCTCCCTATTTCCCCCTCACCCCCTACCCCCAACCTCTCACCTCCTCCCCCACCCACCCACCCCCTCTCGCCATGCTCCCCAATCCTGCATGGGCAAGGTCAGGGCTCTAGAAATAGGCACTAGCTCCTCCAGGGCCTCACTAAAGCTTTCTTCTTCTTCAGATGTTAAGATTGCTGGGTCTCTTGTGAACAGCAGACCTCATACACAGTCCCCTCTCTCCCTGCTCATGCTGCCGTGGTTCCCGGTGCAGCTGGCTCAGGGCCACTGGCCTCTCCTGCACTCAGAGGGCTCCGGAGGAGGAGTGTCTAGGTCTTGAGGGAGGAATGTGCTGAGCACGTAGATATGCGGAGCCCAGTGAACAGCTAATGGAAATTAATCCCCACCCCTGGGCCCTTACTCCGCTCTCGATCATCATTAGCCTCGGAATCTTTCCCGTGTCTCAACACTGCAAAGTGTTTCCACGGTGCTAGGGATTCTGCATAATCTTCTCCCCTTAAATTAAGGCAGCCGAGAGGCCATCTGCTGCGTTCCAAGCCTGCAACTCCAGCATCATCGTGTATTGAAAACTGAGGAGGGCTCAGGGTGCTTTAGGAGACTTCTGTTGCCAGTATTTACGCCAGCCCAGCAGGCTGGAGTTAGATCCTGTGTCCCTAGCTAGAAACATGTCCTTATTCTTTGCCAGGCACAAATAAACAGGGGTTAGCACATGTAGTAATATCTTTGGATTATTTGTTTTTGGGTTTTTTTGTTTTGTTTTGTTTTGTTTTGTAGACAGGGTTTCTCTATGTAGCCCTGGCTGTCCTGGAACTAGACCAGGCTGGCCTCGAACTCAAAGAGATCTGCCTGTCTCTGCCTCCTGAGTACTGGGATTAAAGATCACCTGGCAAAACCTTTGGATTTTTATGAGCAGAAAAATTAGGAAACAAAAAGAGGGCATTAGCTTTTGAGGGCGCTCACCTCTGTAGTGGCCAAAACCTCCAGTCCCTTGGTCAAAGGTTTCACCTCTGACTTAAGGGACAGGTCTCGGGTTGGGGATTTAGCTCAGTGGTAGAGCGCTTGCCTAGCAAGCTCAAGGCCCTGGGTTCGATCCTCAGCTCTAAAAAAAAAAAAAAAAAGGAACAGGTCTAGGGAAGACCTTGGGGTAGGGGTGGGGGTGGCTGTAGTTGGCTCTGCTAAACCCCAGCATACCCCAGAATAAATACCATGCATTCTGTCCAGCATATCATCAAAACGTTACTTACATTTTTTGCTAAAGCAGCCCTTGAAATCAAGAAAACGTTTCAATTTGCTGTTGACTGAAGGGTACATTGGGGATTTCCTTGGCCCAGAGGCCCGGAATGAGTGAATGCCACTTAAGTTTTACATTTATTTAAAATCAGCAGTTTCCTTCCACTTCGGGGAAAGGCTCGCTTAAGTGGCTGCCTTAGAAGTGTTTGTATGTGGCTCTCACACCCATCATAATTCTCACAGAGCCTGTCCGCTCAGGATAGGAACCCTCTGGCTTGTCCTTGGGTTCCCTACGACCTCCACTCAGTGCTGTACAGTAAGCATTTGCTGAACGGATGAACAGATGACTAGAGAGACTGAGTTCTTAACACCAGGAAGGAATCTGATGCTGTGAGCCTCGGGAGCTGCCAGCATCGTACCCCGTGGGTAGCACCGGCTCAGCTCCCCTTTATGTTATGTCAAGTCTGGACTCAGTTGAGTGCACATCTAGCCTCCTCTCCCAGCGTTGACATTCCCTCCTGGGTGGGGTGCCCTGTGTCTGCCCTGACTGTGACCCACTCACTCACACTCTGCCCAGGGATCCTGCGGGTCCGCAGGCCCAGGCGTACTACAAGATCCAGCTCCTGCCCTGGATCTTCAAACGCAAGTGCTTGGGAGCCCATAGTCCCACACTGTTCTCAGAACCACACTGTCCTCTCTCCCGCTGTTTCTGTTGTATGCTTTCCCTCCTCTTGCTGTTCCTCTCTGCCATTCTTTCCCCTTTATTCGTGCTGTCCAGTCTCTCCTCTCTGTCCCTAGCTTGGATGCCTCAGTCGTGTTTACTTGCACAGAGGTGCTAGTAAGTACTCATCTGACTAGTTTAACATGGGCTGGGGGCTTGGTTTGCGGATTTAGTGTGGAGGTACCTTGTCACCATCCCAGGGCTGAAAGTCAGGGTCCCTTGCCTGTCATTCTGGGGATGAGATGGTGACATATGCAACGGACGGCTTCCAGCCCAAGCCTTCGTTCACAGCCTTTGACCTCATGTGGATCGGAGGTCTGCACGTCTCAATTCTTCTTGTTGTTTTCTACATAGCAGGAACTGGCTGCTTGAGAGCATACAACGTATCATTAGGCCTGGCACGGGCCTGCCACATAACAGAACTGGATAAACGCTTCACTGGTCCCCCATGACACAGCTCTAGAGTGCCTACCGGGCATCAAGTTCCAGGGCCTGAGAATGGAGAGGCCATTGAGACAGACGACTATGGGCCCCATGAGCCAGTCTTGTAGGCAAGACATATATTCAACTAATCCTTCCCAGTGAGAATTCAGGAATCACAGCACACATGAGGAGCCCAGAGAGGGAGTCGAGAAAAGCCCTCCTGAGAAGTCCATTTGCCCTGATTTTAAGGGATGAATAGGAATTAAGTGAAGGGCGTGGAGGAAAATGCTAAGAGCATTCTAGGCAGAGGGAGTGGGTGGATGGGTGGAGGTGGGGAAAAGGGGTTGATGGATGGAGAGCTTGATAGAGCTGGTATTAAAATCTGAACTCAATGCTACAATAGTGCACAATAGTCGGCCTGACATCAGGAAACAGGAGGCTGAATCAGGGTGTCTTGCTACAGTGCATAGATGGTGGTGATGGTGGGTGGTGGTAGTGGTGTGGTGTGGTGGTGGTGTGGTGTGGTGTGGTGGTGGTGGTGTGGTGGTGGTGGTGTGGTGGTGGTGGTGTGGTGGTGGTTTTATGGTGGTGGTGCTATGGTGGTGGTGGTGGTGCTATGGTGGTGGTGGTGTGGTGGTGGTGGTGTGGTGGTGGTGGTGTGGTGGTTTTATGGTGGTGGTGCTATGGTGGTGGTGGTGTGGTGGTGGTGTGGTGTGGTGCTGTGGTGGTGGTGTGGTGGTGGTGCTATGGTGGTGGTGGTGGTAGAGATGGTGAAGGTGCTGGTGGTGGTGATTGCTCCACTGCCTCGGTTCTGATGCTCCCGTGTTGCCAAGGTTGGCATGTACTCCCAGAAATGAGGAGGAATGGATGCAACAGCCTCCTCTACCGGGCAAGAATGACCTAGAATTAGAGTAAAGCCCTTCGGCTCCATGGTACGCCAGCCCTCCCGACTCTGGGCAGCTCACCCGAGGCTCTTCTCCTTGCCCAGATGAGCGGGAAGTTGTTCAGAAGAAGACCTTTACGAAATGGGTCAACTCCCACCTGGCCCGAGTGTCCTGCCGCATCAGCGATCTCTACAAGGACCTGCGGGATGGACGCATGCTCATCAAGCTGCTGGAGGTGCTCTCCGGAGAGATGCTGGTAAGGCCCCTCCCAGCCTGTGGCAGAGGGTTCCCTCGAACTGCCAGGGTTTCTCCCTGTTCTTCTTCGAGGTTCCATCCTTACAGAGTCAAGGGTCTGTGTGGCTGACTGGGTTCTCCGGCTTCTCCCCAGACTGCCTCGCCCCTGCTGGCCACTCCCACCCTTTCATGCTCCTCCCAGAAGCTATGCAGAGCTTTGCCATTCTCCCTGGGGCCTGGGCAATCCGGAGCGGGGATGCATGGGCCTAGATGTGTGAGCTGTTGGAGAAATTTGCATTCCTCTTGGAAGCAAGGGGAAAGCATGGAAGGAAGGTTGCTGTGTACTTAGCCACAGGTCCAGGTGGAAGCCTGTTAGGGGGCCCCTTGGCTGCCCCTGCCCAGCACTGTAGTATGTGGGGGTGTATGCTTTGCTCCGTCACTTCCTTGGTGACCTTGGGCCTATCAGGTAGGGTCTTCTTTACCTCCACTCCCTCCATGTATAGAATGAGGTATTGGGAGAGCCTCAGGGTCTGAGTGAAAAGGCACCGTGTTCTTCTACCTTTTCAATTCCAGGCTGCAGTTCTTGCCTCCTTAGCCCACACTGGAAAGAGTTGCCCCAGGATCCCTTCAAAAGACAGTTAGGAGAGATAGGACAAACGGGTACAGTGCTTGAGGACCTGAGTCTGACCCTCAGAATGCACGCGGGAAAGCTGGGCATGGGGGTATGTGTGCTTTTGCAATCCCAGCACTGGGGAGGTGGATACAGGGAAATCCCTGGGACTCCCTGGCCAGCCAGTCTAGCCTACTTGGCAAGTTCCCGATCTGTGAGAGACTGTCTCAACAAAACAAAGCAAAATGGTGAGCAGTGACTGAAGAATGACACCCAAGGCTGTCCCCAGGCCTCAATATGCACACACACACACACACACACACACACACACACACACACCCCTACATATCTGCACACACACGCATATATACCCACATACTAGCATTCATAATCATCCCCTTGGGTGCTGGCTGGGGTATTCCAGGGAGGAAGAAGATTTGGTGGGGTGGGGACATTGTCCATCACCAATCTAAAAATCCATTCTTACTGCTGACTAGCGGTGAGTAGTTCTTAGGACTGTGCCTGGTACACAGCAAGTACTCAGTTCACTGTCGTGCTATTGAGTTTGATTGTCGTTCAGCACCCACTCGGAAGGCTGGGTCAGACCCAGAAGGACTCCTGTCAAGCCTGATTGGGTGCTTCTGAACCTTCTGGATTCTGCTAACAGGAAGGAGGTGCTGGAGCGAGTGCCCAGCCCTTTAAGCACTGGCTCCTCTTTCAGAGGACCTAGTTTCCATTCCCAGTACCCACATGGCAGCCTCTAACTCCAGTTCCAGGGTATCCAATGCCCTCTTCTGGCCTCTGTGGCTACTGCATGCACATGGTGTGCTGACATGTATATACGCAGGCAAAACACCCACAAACATAAAACTGAAAATAAATAAATGTAAAAAAAGAAAAGGGTCAGGAGTGACTGTGGATTTGACCAGGAGGATGGAGGGCAGAGCTAGCTGATGGCATCAGCGGATACAGGTTACAGCTGCTTCTGGTGTGACGGTGAAGTCCCTTCATGCCCACACGGCCATTCCCATCCCTTAGCCAAGGCCCACCAAGGGCAAGATGCGCATCCACTGCCTGGAGAACGTGGACAAAGCTCTGCAGTTCCTCAAGGAGCAGCGTGTGCACCTGGAGAACATGGGTTCCCATGACATCGTGGACGGCAACCACCGCCTGGTCCTCGGCCTCATCTGGACCATCATCCTCCGGTTCCAGGTGGGTCCTGTGGGTAGAAAAAACCAAGGGGATCTCTCAAAGCTGGTAAGGGACTGAGAGCCTTACAAAATGCTGACTAGAGCGTGTTGATGTACATCTAGGGAGGCTGGAAGCCCACCCTAGGGAACAGTGATCGTGGGATGGAGGACCTACATCCTGTACCATCCCAAAGCGCTAACGCTCAGGACAGCTGTCCGACTATAGTCTTTTGAGGGGGAAAACAGAAGTTGACTTGTAGCTAGGTTGCAATCTGCTGCAGGACTGGATTTTTTGGCCTCTCACCCTTTGTGCGTACCTTCTTCGTGTTTGAAATAATATGGTTCAGAAATTGCAAAAATAGTAAAGAGAAAAAACCCTCCCTTTACACTTTTTAAACTAGAAATATTCTCTCATCTAAAATTCAAGGCTCTCTCCTTGGTCCTCAGCCTCCACCTTAGGAGGTGATGCTGTCCACATTCGAGGTTCTTCTTCCCTTAGTTAACCACATTTGGACACACCCTCACAGACATACCCAGAAGTTTGCTTCATGCTTTACTAGTCTGCTGGCCATAACTCAGGACAACCGTGTTAACAATACCAGCCAGCATTCATGTTGTCCCACCCAGTGAGCCACTGTCCCTTCAAGGAAGGCCCCAGGCCACCTTGTCAGTTCTTCAACTCCTGTTAGAGGTATCTGATGGATGCTGTCCCCTCTGATACAGGGTGCCATTCTGGTGGACTGGGGCAAAGTAGTCAACTAGGACCCAAGACCTTAGGGTGTGGGGTGTTCTAGGGATGAGTGCTGCAGATATATGGAGGGGCAGAGGGAAAGAGTCCCACCCCCCCCCCCAGGAAAGCAGGAAGGCATCGAGCCAGACACCGAGTTACTCTTCTCCTTCTCCTTCTGCCTCCCTCAGATTCAGGACATCGTTGTCCAAACTCAGGAAGGTCGCGAGACGCGCTCGGCCAAGGATGCCCTGCTCTTGTGGTGCCAGATGAAGACGGCGGGGTGTGTATGCCCTGGAAACCGGCCGTTCCTGTGTTCCCTGTTAGCCCCTTGCTTCCCCTCTGGCCGTGGTTCTCAACCTTCCTAATGCTGGGACCCCGTAAATACAGGTCCTCATGTTGTGGTGGCCCCCAACCATAAAATTATTTCCATTACTACTCCATAACCATAATTTTGCTACTGTTATGAATCATAATGTAAATACCTGCTATGCGGGATATCTGCTTTGTGACCCTGTGAAAGGATCATTCGACGGCCCCCTCCCCAAACCACTGCCCTAGGGATGCCAGTCCCCAAAGGGGCACTAGACACCGGTCCCCCAGAACTGTAGCAGCTTTGGTACAGTGGATTCAAGTCTGTTCTGACGTGATTCTTCGGAAACTCCAGATTCCTTTCCAGAGTCACCGTGGTCGGACTGTGGAGCCTGTTGAGTTATGAGCCACAGTTAACGGGAGTGTCTTTGGGTGGCTCAGCGGTGTGTTCTTATGTTGAAGCAGCTCAAGATGGGACAGATCTGTCCCTCTCCTGGCATACGGGCCCTCAGCTCAGATGCTTGTGACCTCGAGAGAATTTTTTTCTTAGTCTTAATGTTTCTGTTGAATGCAGCTACCCCCATGTCAACGTCACCAACTTCACCTCCAGCTGGAAGGATGGCCTGGCCTTCAATGCCCTAATACACAAACACCGGTAAGGGGAGCCCTCCCTGGTACTGGGTGGGGGGTATTTGATACTTTGCCCTTAACCAGAGGCTGGGGTAGGGGTGGGGTGTTGCCTCTGCTGCTTCTCCTTTTATCCTTGGCCTCCCCTAGCGCTCCTGTTTCCCTCCACTTCCGGTCATACTGCTGCCCATTTCCTGGTGCTCACAGCTCCCCTGGCTCCTGTTCTGTCTCATTTCTCTTGCCTGCCTTTCCAACTCCCTACATCTGTCTGGCATCCTCACTTCATGCTGCAGCTGTCCTGTATGTGGGACCACCCTGGTCACTCCATCCTAACAGTTCAGCCCTTGTCCCCAGGCCTGACCTCATTGACTTTGACAAGCTGAAGGACTCCAATGCCCGGCATAACTTGGAGCATGCATTTGATGTGGCCGAACGCCAGCTGGGCATCATCCCACTCCTTGACCCTGAAGGTGAGCCACATCCACTTTACTCCCTCCCAGGGCTGGTCCAGGTGCCTGGTAAGCTGCAGGCATGGAGATGTTGGGGCTAAGTCAGGACCTTGCTCTGCTCCTCAGTGACAAGTAGGTTTTCAGCAGACACCTGGCTTATGGGGAGGGTCCTTGAGGCCTTGGGTCCTCCTTCATTCTGCTTTTGGAGTTCGTGGTTCTAATGTGGATCTCATCACTGTCTGAAATCAAAGGCCTCTGCTCAGTTTTTCACTTCTTCTAGAACTCACTATGTAGCTGAAGCTGTCCTTGAACTCCTGATCCTCCCCTGTGCTTCTGACACTGCACCTAGCTACTCTTCCATTTCCTGCCCTCTGGGTTGTCCTTTGACGCCTATGATTGAAACTCATGCTGGAGAAAGTGGAGCTAGATGCTAGAAACATGGCTGTCTGGGGCTCCAGTTCTGGTGCTCAGAATGTGCCATCTCCCTCTTGCAGATGTCTTCACAGAAAACCCAGACGAGAAATCCATCATCACCTACGTGGTGGCGTTTTATCACTACTTCTCCAAGATGAAGGTGCTGGCGGTGGAGGGCAAGCGAGTCGGCAAGGTATCGAGCTGTTTGTTTGCCGGCCCCGGGCCTTCAGTGTGAGCTCCCTGTCCACCCTAAAAGCTTTGTGTTTCGGCCCCTTAGCTGCAGTTTGGTATGTAGAACGCTCCCCAGTCCCTCTAAAGTCCCCTGGGAAACCCTCAAGTTGACTCCAAAGAGTGGCCATGTCTGTCCTGAAGGGCGTCAGCCCCAGGTCTGGGTCCATAGTCCACCCCGAAGCCCGCGTCTCCCAGACGTCCCCCCAGGAAGCACCACAGGCTCTTAATTTGTCCTGTTGATGGTAGCATCAGACCTTGCAGGCTCCCGCGGTGCACCAGGAGCGGAGTGCCTGGTTTCTTTCCCCTGCTGGTTCTTCAGCTCCTCAAGAGTAGGCAGGTCCTATCCATCTCTGTGCACCCGTGTGTCACAAAGGCTGCCCGGATGCCCTTGATTCCTAATAAACAGTTTGAGATAAACAAAGCACCCCCGGGCTCCTGCCCAGACAGTTGTGACCAAAACAGCCAACTTCAGGTTCGGTGAAGAGATTCTGTCTCGAAACCTAGGGTGGAAAATGCCTGAGGAAGACACCAACCCCTAGAGGCCGGCATCCTGGCTGAGCAAGCTTACTGCTCGACAGCAGTGGTTCTCAACCTTCCTGATGCTGCGACCTCATGATATAGTTCCTCATGTTAATACAGCTCCTCATGTTGTGATGACCCCCCCAACCATAAAATTATTTTGTTGCTACTTCATAACTGTAATGTTGCTACTGTTAGAAGAAGTAGTAATCTGATATGTGACCCCCAAGGGGGTCGAGACCCACAGGTTGAGAACCACTGTCCTGCAGGATTAAGCAGGGGGTGGGGTACCACTGAACCTCAGCACAGTCACTGCAGGAAAGGACTTCTCATCCATTCATTTAGCAATGTGGGGGTCTCGGGGACAAACCCAGCCTAGAACACTAACAGACCTCGAGACCTGCAGGAGCCCCAGGATAGTCCACACCCATGGTAGGCCTCGTGGGTAGCATCGTTGGTGGCATATCCCTTCCGATGAGAATGAGTAACAAGGCGATTCCCTAGGTCATTGACCACGCCATCGAGACCGAGAAGATGATTGAAAAGTACAGTGGGCTAGCCTCGGACCTGCTCACCTGGATCGAGCAAACCATTAACGTCCTGAACAGCCGCAAGTTCACCAATTCTTTGAGTGGTGTCCAACAGCAACTACAGGCCTTCAGCACCTACCGCACTGTGGAGAAGCCCCCCAAGTAAGGACCTGGCACGTGGGAGGGTGGTCAGTCCTCAGGAGCTGAAAAAGTCAAGAGCTGGGGAGTGGGTCCTTCTCTGAGGCACATCCTTGAGTTCCATAGCTGGACATCTGTCACCTGCTTTGTGTCTTACCTGGCCACCTCACTTCCACGCCATCCATAGCTTATGGACATCGATGAGTTAACTTTGGATTAGAGACAAAGGAAGTGCTTTTCTAGACTCCCAAGGCCAACAGAGGAGCTGCTGCAGGCTTCTTTGGAGAGTCAGTGCTGGATAACTCCTTAGTCTGTTGCTCTGTCTCACTGTCTGTCTCTTGCTCTCATCAGGTTTCTTTTCAGGTAATGACCTCGTGTTATCAGCCCCCGAGTGCCCTGTGTCGGGCCTTGTGATCATCAAGTATATCCATCTTCCTCCATTCCACCTGTTACCGTTCATCAGCAAAGCACTAAGCCTGCTTCTTAGGAGCTCTGCCCC
This sequence comes from Peromyscus aztecus, assembly GCA_902168405.1. Taxonomy (NCBI): domain Eukaryota; kingdom Metazoa; phylum Chordata; class Mammalia; order Rodentia; family Cricetidae; genus Peromyscus; species Peromyscus aztecus. Next base: position 25,088 of record CABHPQ010159530.1, read on the forward strand.
CACACTACCACATATGTGCACACAAAGCCACACATGCACATGTGACCGTGCACACACTTGTGCATGCACGTATAATGAACATAAGCACGCACATGCACAACCACACACACACAGGTATGCAGGCCCATACAGACACAGCCATGCACCTATGTGTGTACACACAAACATTCACAACCATGCAACACATGCACACAGGTGGGAGTATACTCACAGGTATGCAGGCGCACGCGCGTGCACACACACGCGTGCATTTCCAAATATGCACACGTGTAAACATGCACACACGCATCTACGCACCAGGATTCCCAGGCTCTCTGCTCGTCCACCTCTGAAGAGACACTGCTGGTTCATCAGTGATGCCCTCTGTTTCTTCCTTCCCATCTCAACTCACACTTACCATTCACGTCTCTCAGATAGGGAGAAACGAGACACCGAGCCCAGGATGTTCTGTAACTCTGGATCTGGTTTCGGGTCTGACACTAACCCACTTTTAAAGTCCTAAATTCAATACCGACACGAGGCGCAGTAAACAGGGTGTTGCCTCTTACCTGTACCCACCGGACTCGGGGCCTAAGGCTTCCTAAGCACAGATGAGTCCTCAGTGCTGTGTTCAGGAGTCGAGGTGGGCAGACTCTTGGCACATGAAGAAGTGTGGCAGTGCCCCGTTACTTGGACCCTGTCTTCTCCACGCACAAAGCCCAGCCCTTCCTGGCCCCTTGAACACATCTGGCCTGTAGGATTTGGGAGACTGGCGTCAAAGTTGCTTTCCATGCACTATGTTCTTGAGGGAATCATGCTGCTTCTAAGGTTTTATTGACTAAAAACAATTGGTCTGGAAAGCCTTCATTTGTAGGACAGAGAAGGGTTTCTTTGTGGGGGTTGGTAAAACTTGGTATTTATTGGAGTTACCAGAATATTCCCGTTAGCTTTCCCAACGGAAGCTCGTGAATGCTCTGATAGCCTTTGCATCTTCTCTGAATTGAGCTGTAAAGATGCAAACTCTTATCTGATCTCTCCAGGGAGTGACAGATGTCTTAGCAGGTGAGTAGACCTGTCTGTGTCTTTCCATCTTTGTTTCTAAGAGACATGCTTTGCTTTCCAAGGTCTGCGATGCCAGGGTTTCCGTACTGACTGCAGCAAACAGTGTGTCTACGGGGACCTCAATACCAGTATCCCCAATTCTGCTCCCCACAGGTTTCAGGAGAAGGGGAATCTGGAAGTCCTCCTGTTCACCATCCAATCCAGGATGAGAGCCAACAACCAGAAAGTGTACACGCCCCACGATGGGAAGCTGGTGTCCGACATCAACCGGGTACTGTGACAGCGTCAATTGCCCGTCTGAGTTCCTGAGGAGGATATGGGAGTGGTCGCTGAGCAAGGGCTAGACCAGGCCACTTTATTTGGCATTAATTGCATGCTGGCTGTTTGGGAGAGTCATTGGAAGGTGTCTGTAAGAGTTCAGACTCAGCCGGGCGGTGGTGGCGCACGCCTTTAATCCCAGCACTCGGGCGGCAGAGGCAGGCGGATCTCTGTGAGTTCGAGGCCAGCCTGGGCTACAGAGTGAGTTCCCGGAAAGGTGCAAAATTACACAGAGAAACCCTGTCTTGAAAACAAAACAAACAAACAAACAAACAAAGAGTTCAGACTCTAATTTCTACCCTTCACAGTCTCTTTAGGTACCCAGAACCATTCTTTGGGGCCATTTTTGGTAGCTTGTCCTCTACCGAACCTTGAGTTTGTCTTGGAGTCTAGAATGTTAATTACTTAGGACAGAGGGGAAATGCTGTGTGACATTTCAGAGGTTTGGAGACTTAGCACCATCTGGAAGCTCTAACAGAATGGAGGTGGCTGTTTAGTCAACAAGGATTTGCTGAGCATCTACAGAGGTGGAAACCATTATATTATTAAGCCAGTGTCTGAGGCAGGCTTAGGGGAGGTGGAACTGGGGAAGTCTGACTGGTCTGGCCCGGACAAAAAAAAATCAAAGGATGTTACTAAACTTTAATCTGCCACCACCATACCCCATCGTGGCAGGATCTCCCTGGATTCATACAGTCACCCAGTATCGGCTGAAAGAGACAACCCCAAGCCCATGTATTCTTCCTGTTCCCCCAAGAATTCTCCTTTGCCCAAGCAGGCCTGGGAGAGCCTGGAGGAAGCAGAGTACCAAAGGGAGCTGGCCCTGAGGAGCGAGCTCATTCGGCAGGAGAAACTGGAACAGCTAGCACGGCGCTTCGACCGAAAGGCTGCCATGAGAGAGACGTGGCTCAGTGAAAACCAGCGCCTGGTGACCCAGGTAAGCGGGCGCGTGTGTGCGGTGGCAGGAGAGGGGACATGCTTTGGGCCACTGATCTCGATGGAACTGGAGCCCAAGCCAGTCTTAGCAGCAGCCAGATAAGGCCCTCTTCAGCCTTGCGAGTGTTTGGTTGGATCAAACCTACATCTGAAGAGAAACCCTGGGATATATTAAGTCTCTCTCTTTCTCTCTGTCTCACTGTCTGTCTCTTGCTCTCATTAGAGGTCCAACCCTGGACCTTAAAACATGCGAAACAAGCATTCCAGCACTGAGTTACACCCCCAGCCCATATTAAGTCTACATCTTAGAACAGAGCCTCACATACTAGAACACCCCCCCCACACACACACACACACAACATGTCCTGTGTAGGCTGTAGCATCAAGGGACCCAGGAGTCAGAGTTGATATTAATGATTCTTCTCTGGGAACAGGATTAAATCAGAGTGTGCCTTTGGTTTCTTGGCCTCCAGGTCCGGGACATATTTCACTGGCTAACGGTGAACCCCAGGGCTGATTCTCCATCGGAGCATCTGTTCCCTCCCACTTAGAGCTTAGAATCAAATTAAATTCTGTCTGTTAAGGGGATAGCGAGTGTTCTAAGAGCATTGGAGAGTGTACGTGCGCCCCAGATAGTGTGTGGGTAAACCATCTGTTTGCATCGATGAGACATGCTAGTCTAAGCAGCCCCGCCTGCCCGGAAATGGACGGGTCCTCTCAAGACAGGGTGGGACGTACCAGCAGGTCACCAAAGGACTCTAATGGACACATAGCGTCACCTGCACGTGTGGCACAGAGTCAAATGGGGGCCGTTTAGAGGTACTTGTGAGACATTCAGAAACTGCTCTGATAAGACAGGCAGCAGGGAAAGGCAGAGATAACGAAGGCTTTGTAGAAATGTGCTGTTCCCATCTGGCAGCTGGGCTTCAGGGACCCTCCGCTTCTGAGCCCAGGGGACTCTGACTGGGCTGCTCTTTTGTTTGTTTGTTGATTGTTTTTTCCTCCCCGGGGGCAGGATAACTTTGGGTATGACCTGGCAGCTGTGGAGGCCGCCAAGAAGAAGCATGAAGCCATTGAGACAGACACAGCTGCCTATGAGGAGCGGGTAAAGGCCCTGGAGGATCTGGCCCAGGAGCTCGAGAAAGAGAATTACCATGACCAGAAGCGCATCATAGCCCGGAAGGACAACATCCTCCGTCTGTGGAGCTACCTGCAGGAGCTGCTGCGATCTCGGCGCCAGAGGCTCGAGGCCACCCTGGCACTGCAGAAGCTCTTCCAGGACATGCTACACAGTATCGACTGGATGGATGAGATCAAGGTGGGCCTGAGGCTGCCCGTCCCACACCCCGTTAGAGTCAGCATGTGTTTTCTTTACATAACTGCCCTCCAGTTATATCTCTAAGTCACAATGGAGGAAGGACAAAGATGTCACTAGCCCATGTTCATAATATCCCCAATAACCCAGGAATCTCGGGTTAGTGATTGCACAAGCTCCACCCTACAGGAATTAGAAGAGATTAAGTGTTAATGAAAACCCAGAGAATCCAGCTCCAAGTAATTGGGGCTTGACTCTGGTTCAAATCCAGACCCCCTCTGCACAGGGGAAACCAAAGAAGTCTGAACTCTCCCCCTCCGCTCCAGGAGGTCTTGGGTGAAAGTAAGCGTGAAATTGACCATGGGATTTCTAAAAATAAACATGCCCCGGCACCAGACCTGGAAAAGGACGATATAGATGAGTGTGAAGCTTGAGATTTTGTAGGACATTCCATGGAAGATTCCAGAGGGCACCCTTTTGTAGGAAATCCTCTGCAGCATCTCCTGTCCCAAGCAGCAGGTGCCTCCCCGCTGTATCTACGACCCCGGGCTAAGATGCGCACACACCCTCTGGGGGGTCCGTTCTCCTCACTTGCTATTGCCCGTTGCCAGGCTCACATCTTGTCTGCTGAGTTCGGGAAGCACCTATTAGAGGTGGAAGACCTGCTTCAGAAGCACAAGCTAATGGAGGCCGATATTGCCATCCAGGGGGACAAAGTGAAGGCCATCACAGCAGCCACCCTGCAGTTCACTGAGGGGAAAGGTGAGGCCAAGAGTGTCCCCTCTGCTGAGGCCTCTGATGCTAGGTCCTGTCCTCTGGCCCCTCTCCCTGCTTGGGTAAATCTAGAACCACCTTTAGAATTCTGCCTCTTTCCTCAGGTGATGTTGTGTAAAACTTGACGGGCGACCGTGCTCTCCCGAGGGCCGGCTGTTTCGGCAGCCCGCAGTCAGACAGATGACCATAAGCACCATAAGCTGTCGTCTGTCTTCCGTTCTTTTTGCTGGTGTCTGACACTGTGTTTCTGGTTTCTTGTCTTAAGTAAGAGAGTTCACCACCTCCCGGAAATCTTTGAGCTTTTTAAAAACCTCATGTCATGCTGTACATTACGACTAAGAACCGACTTCACTTTTAATCCCCCTCATTCCTGAAGCTCGGTGGGAACCAGCTATAGAGAATCCGGCCTGTCCTCCAAGTCACTGGGAATCCATGCATCCAATCCCAAAGGACCTCGAAAGGCTGGAGACACGGCTCAGTGGTGGAGCATTTGCCTACCGCACACAAGGTCCCCGAGACCCTAAGAGAGGGAAGCTTTAGGACTGTGTGGTTCTGACCTCCCGCTTACCAGTCAATGAATCTCTTCCCTGTCTTGTCTTCCTCCTCCTGTTCCTCCAGGGTACCAGCCCTGTGACCCCCAGGTCATCCAGGACCGTGTCAGCCACCTGGAGCAGTGCTTCGGGGAACTCAGCAACATGGCCGCCGGAAGGAAGGTGCAGCTGGAGCAGTCTAAGCGACTCTGGAAGTTCTTTTGGGAGATGGACGAGGCCGAGAGCTGGATCAAGGAGAAGGAGCAGATCTACTCCTCCCTGGACCACGGCAAGGATCTGACCAGTGTGCTCCTCTTACAGCGCAAGCACAAGGCCTTTGAGGATGAGCTCCGTGGGCTGGACGCCCATCTGAAGCAGATCTTCCAGGAGGCTGAGGGTATGGTGGCCCAAAAGCAGTTTGGACATCCACAGATCGAGAACCGTGTCAAGGAGGTGTCGGCCCAATGGGACCACCTGAAAGAGCTGGCCGACTTTCGAAAGAAGGACCTGCAGAACGCCGAGGACTTCTTCCAGTTCCAGGGCGACGCAGACGACCTGAAGGCTTGGCTGCAAGATGCTCACCGACTGCTCTCCGGTGAAGACGTAGGGCAAGATGAAGGCGCCACAAGAGCCCTGGGAAAGAAGCACAAGGAGTTTCTGGAGGAGCTGGAGGAGAGCCGAGGGGTGATGGAGCATTTGGAGAGCCAAGCCCAGGGCTTCCCTGAGGAGTTCAGAGATTCCCCGGATGTCACAAGTCGTCTGCAGACCCTCAGGAAGCTCTACGAGCAGGTGTTGGCTCAGTCAATACTGCGCGGACAGAGGCTGCAGGATGCCCTGGACTTGTACACGGTGTTTGGGGAGTCGGATGCCTGTGAGCTGTGGATGGGCGAGAAGGAGAAGTGGCTGAACCAGATGGATATCCCAAACACCCTGGAGGACCTGGAGGTGGTGCAGCACAGGTCAGAGGGTCTCAGCCTCTGCTCGCCTCCCACCTCTAGACCCAGCAGGGGTCTCTTTGAGAGACCAGTACTTAAAGGGCAGGCATCAGGAGTTGAGTTTTGGTCTGACTTGGGGGGGGAGTTAGGGAGTGCGGCTCCAATACTTCACCCACTGGCACCTTCAAACTTCCTGAGACAAAGGGGATTTTTCTTTATTCAGTTGCTTCTCAACTATAGCAGCCTTTGCTCAGATGAATTCTGAGCATAGAACATAGGGAAAATGGAGGTGCTGTGTACATGGGGGCTGAGGGGCTGGGACTCTGTCATCTCTAACTCTGTGCTAGTCCCTAAGCCAGAGAACTCCAAGGGGCCACAGACACTTGATAAACAAGTTCCTGAGGCTACTACTTTCACTTCCGGTGTTCTGATTCCATCAGCACCCTGGATGGGGTTGGGGGCAAGTTCATCCTGTGCGTGTGGGGGAGGGGGTGATCTTGCTCGGTGGGTTGTGGTATGCTCAGGCTGAGGAGGATGGTTGGTTTTAAGGCAGTAGATGGAGGCACTATGATTAGGGGACATACTCAGGCTGCATATGAATGGGATGTTCAGGCTATGGAGAGGGATGGAGGAGTGGTCAGGTGATGGAGAGGAGGTGTGTTCCAGCTGTGGATGGGGGCCGGCGTTCAGGCTTGGCAGCATCTCAGTGGCCTAGCATGTAATCCAAGCGTCATGGATCAGGAGGGGCAACTCCCTGGACTGATGCCCAGGGAGTCCTACACTCGTGTAAGAGCACTGGTTCTCAACCTTCCTAATGCCAGCCACCCTTGAATACAGTTCCTCATGTTGTGGGGACCCCCACCCATAAAATGTTTCATTGCTACTCCATGACTGTAATCTTGCTACTGTTTTGCATTGAGAAAGAGCCAGTCAAACCCCAAGGAGTCTCAACCCACAGGTTGGGAACCGCTGTGCTAGAGGAGGGTGCTGGACTCTTCCCAGGAGGAGTTGGCCTTCTTCCCTAGCAGCCATCCCTTACCCATCCCAGCAGTGAAGCATCTGAGGGAAGGATGGCTTCAGCCCGCATTGCTGGGTACCAGAATTAGGGTAGAACAGGAACCAAGACAATGGAGATGTGGCAGATGGTCCTTGGGGTGACCGACTCCTTTGCCAACCCCAACGCTGTAACCCCTTACAGGCTCTTCTGTGGAGCTGTTACCTGTATAGTAAAGAACCGTCTCCTAACTTGGTCCAGAAATACCCAGACATGACATTAGGGTGTACCAGCCTGTCTGCCTCCCTCCCCTGGACAAAACACTCAGGATGTGGTGTGAGGAAGCAAGGGCTGCACATCTGGATTCTGGGAACCACTGGAAACCGGTGGTTCCGCCGCCACTCACTGCTCCTCGTGTTCTCCATCCATATCAGGTTTGACATCCTGGACCAGGAGATGAAGACCTTGATGGCTCAGATTGACGGTGTGAACCTCGCTGCCAACAACCTGGTAGAGAGTGGCCACCCACGCAGCGGGGAGGTGAAGCAGTACCAGGATCGCCTGAACAAGAGGTGGGGAGTGGGCAGGGCTTGGCTCTGGGGAGCTTTCTCCTAGCATCCGACATACACCTAGAGAAATGGCCCCAGCTTTAAATGTTGCTGTCTTTCTCTGCCGATCTCGTTGCTAGTATTGGGGCTACAGCAGTAAGCGGGCAATCTGTGCTACTGTAAGTGTCTGGAGGAGGAGAGCGGATGTCCATGCAGCTGTCATGAGAGGGGCATTCCGAGTGTGCAGACCGTTAGTGGGCCGCGTGGTACTGTGCCATATTTCCCCAGACGTTCCTGGACATGGGAAATTGCTTTCTGAGAGTTCTTAAGTACTGTCCATAAAAGAACGTCCCTGCCTGTGCCAGAATGCAGCATCGATAATAAGGTTGGCTTGAGTAAAGGGAATTAGCGGGGCGCCTTGAGCAAGCTTCATGACTGGAACAAAAAGCAGGCCCCGAGGAGCCTTTAGAGAGGGGCTGCTTTCAGAGCAGGGCATAATTGCTCATCACTTCCTGGAGGATCTTTGAGGACAGAGCAAATGCTTGCATTCTCTGCTTTTACCTCGACCCCGCACAGGCAATGCCACACGCTCACTCACTCTCCCTAACCCTGGTTGGCCCCTTCCAGGTACTTGTGCATGTGCTTTGTTCTGCTTAAGGCAGTTCAGAATGTAGACTTAGGGGCTAGTGAGCTGTGAAGAAACCGTGGGGACTGTTGAGAGCCTACTGGGAACCCCAAGCTGAAAGGGATGCTCTGGAGCCACTGGAATGGGGCTGACCGTCTATCTTAGCATCCAAGGCTGGGGTCTGCAAGTCTGATGTTAATTCAAAGAAGGATGCCTCTTTATTAGGCTTATAGGTACTGTCTATGTATGGGGGAGGGGGGAATTTTTGAAGCTGCTTTTTAAGTGAAGCAGTTAGATCAGTTTAAACCAGAGAAACTCCCAGGCAGGAAGAACTTGCCAGCGAAGCATGCATTGCAGTCCCAGCATGCTGACATTTACAAAGTCTAAGCCATGCCCCACCCACCTCAACTGAAAAACTTCCAGGCAGTTGCCATTCTCAGGTTAGAGAAGAAGAGCTGAGGCACAGAATGATGAGATAGTTTCCATTAAGTCTAAGAGTCAAGAGGCCTGGGAACCCATCCTGTCCAGCAGAGAAGGGAAGGGCCACTTCTTGACCATGTAGCTCACCCCACTTGGGACCAACTCCTTTGGTTAGACTGTGTGGACTGATGTTGAATGGTGGAAATCTGTCTCCTTGGAATTTTGACATGTTGTGGATTCTGGCTTAGCTCCTCGGAGATAGCAAGGCGTGCCCTGATTCATTTCACATTCCCTCTGTACCCCCACCACAGAGCCGCCTCCCCATCTCTGCTCCTCTCTGGGGATGTGCTTATTCTTCCAACTACATATCCCAAATCCTGGCCACGCTTCGCCCAAGCCAGGCTCATTTATTTAGCAGTTGAAAATACCCCTGCCTTCCTCTGGTTCTGGGCTTTGCATCGTACCTTGTGTTTATTTTTTTTAAAGATTTAGTCATATTTTTTTTGAGTGTCTGTATATATGTGTACCATATTCACACCTGTTCCCTCAGAGGTCAGAAGAGGGAATTCTATCCCGTGGAACTGGAGTTCTAAAAGGTTGTGAGCTGCCATCTGGGCGCTGAGAACTGAACCCAGGTCCTCTGCAAGAGCAGCCAGTGCTCTTAACCACTGAGGCATCTCTCCAGCCCCTCTTACCTTGTATTTATAGTTAGCAGTTCTGAAATGCTTAACACCAGGAATACCTTATTGGAAATGTGTTGTTAGGCAGTTTTGTTACTGTGTGAGCATCATAGAATGTACTGATGTAGCCTCAGGGGCATAACTCCTACATGCCTGGGCTGTATGGTCCATATTCTGTTGCTTCAAGACCATAGTGAACAAAATAGCATGAGACAGCTAGGGATGTAAGTTAATGGTACAGTGTACTTAGCGTGCACAGGATCTGGGTTCAATCCCCGGTACCACCATTAAAAAATTAGATCCAGATTCGGTCAAACATCAGGAAAGTGATGCAGAGAAATGACGTGATAAACATAGGCGTATGAAACAGGGTCTGGCAAACACAGCATACTGTTTACAAAAAAAAATTTTTTAAGTAGAATATACACCCAAAATAGCAGTAGTATAGCGAATACATAAACCAGTAGCATCCTCATTTATCATCATCAAACACAAAACAGAGAGAGCAAACAGGGAGTAGGGCAAGACCCACTCCTCCAAAGGCTCCCCAGCCTCCCCAGACAGGGCCACCATCTGGGGACCAAGTGTTCAAATGCCCAAGTCTATGAGGGACATTTCTCATTCAAACCACCACATCCCACTCCCTGACCCCAGAGACTCATGCCATATCGTAATGCAAAATGCACTTAGTCCCACTTCCAAAGTCCCCACAGCCTCTAAGTCTCAAGACTGTTTAAAAGTCCAAAGTCTCTCCGGAGACTCGAGGCAGTCTCTTAACTATAAGCCCCTGATAAAGCGAAAACCGAATTCTGTAATTAATTCCAACATATAACGGTGCAGAATATGCATTTCCATTCCGAAAGGGAGGAGTGGCGGGCACACTGAAGAAATACTGGGCCAGAGCAAAGCTCAGCAGGGCAGACTCCAAATCCCATGGCTCCAGGTCCCACGTCAAAGGCCTGGATGGCGCCACCTCTCTGGCTTCGCTGCCTGCAGTATTCTTCTCTCTCTTGGGCTGGTTCTGCTCCCCGTGGGTAGCTCTTGGCATTGCCAACATCTTGGGGTTTCCACTACAACCCAGGCTTCACTCTTCCAGCTTCACGTAATGACCTCTTAAACCTTTTGCCTCAGGGTCTCATGTAGGGTTTCCCTTGTCGCCTGCTGCCTGGCCTCAGTGGCTCTTTGAAACAACGGAGGAAGAATCTGGAGGAAGAATCCATGACCCCTTCATTTTTTTTTTTTTTTTGACAAGCTAAGACAGTGACCTCACTTTATTTTATTCTTTTGTTAAAGATTTATTTATTTATTATGTATACAGTGAGTGCTCTGCCTACAGGCCAGAAGAGGGCACCAGATCTCATTGTAGATGGTTGTGAGCCACCATGTGGTTGCTGGGAATTGGACTCAGGACCTCCGGAAGAGCAGCCAGTGCTCTTAACCTCTGAGCCATCTCTCCAGCCCTGACCCCTTCATTCTTATATCCTCATGCCTTTCAAGTCAGCACCATGTAGAGGACACTGCTAAGTTGGGCTAGCAGCTTGGGATGAACCCTGATGCCTTGAACTGGATTAGCAGCGCCTTTTATTTGCAATTAGAAACGTGCACGCGCGCACACACATACACACACACACACACACACACACACACACACACACACACACACGCTTTATGCTCTCTTTCACAAGTTGGGGACTTCGTTGGGTGGGGTCTTGCCCTTAGGGCACACTTCCCTTTATTCCAGTGCAGAAAAGGCCTCTCCTTCATGGCGCTAATCTTACCAACCTCTCCCAGCACGTGCCGTAGCCGGAAGATTAAGCTGCATGGTGCTCTTTTTCTCTCTGAACCGTACGTTTTGTGTTTCTCTCTGCCCCACTTGCTCGTTTTCGTTGTAAACCTGCATAAGCACGGTCGGTAATACCCAGGCCACAGACTGGACACACATCATGTAGTCTTGAAATTTCCTTCACTGAAGAAATTAGGTCATTACTGTTAAATTTAGCCTCAGGCAAGTTCTCATGACATGGGCATTTGCCAAGATATTACAGGAATGGTCTCTGAGCCAGATGCTGTTAATGGCCTTGCTTTCCTCTGAAACCTCTTGAGCTGGGCCTCTCAGGTCCAAACTGCTCTCAGCACTGTCTCCCAGGCTGCTGCTAGAGTGGCCTGTTAAACGCTACTTACAATATTCAACTGCTTTTCTAGTCTGAAATTCCAAAGTCTTCCTTTCACATTCCTCCAAAAAATGCCAGGGTTGGGTTCTTCAGAGCAACAACCAATTTCTGCTACCAACCTCTGTGTTAGTTTCTTTTCTATTGTGGTGATAAAACACCATGACCAAGGCAACGTATAAAAGGGAGGGTTTATTTGGGCTTCTGGCTCCAGAGGGTTAAAAAGGAGGGATACGTTAGGAAGGCATGGTAGCAAGCAGAAGGCACGGCAGCGGAGCAGGAAGCTGAGAGCTCAGACTCTAAACCCTAAGCATGAAGCAGAAAGAGTGAACAGGAAGTGTGGCGGTACTATAAACACTCGAACCCAGTTCAAGGTCTTCCTCAAACAAGGCTCCACCTCCCAAAGGTTCCACAACTCCCCCAGACAGTGCCACCAACAGGGGACCAAGTGTTCAAATCCCTGAGCTTAGGGAGGACCTTTCTCATTCAAACTACCACACCAGCATTCAGTTTACTCTCATGAGCTATGTATTCTCATGGTGTGCAGTGAGTGAGTAAGTTTGGACCCCAGGGAGGTGTCTCCAGTGGTCCGCCCTGGCTGATGGGCAATTCTGAAGGACTCCAGGCCGTTCACCAGAGCTCAGTCTACTTCCCATTTCATAGCCACGGCGCACCTGAAGGCTGGTGTGGCTGTACTCTGTCCTCATAGTCCTATCTGGAGTCTTCCTCTCTCCCTCTCCCCCTTTCCTCTCTTTTCGCCAGCCCAATTTCCTGTTTGTTTTTCAGGTCCTAGGGCACTTGGAATGTGGCCTTGGGCATTTTCAAACTTCCTCTAGGGAAGCTGGGGACTGTCCTGAAGCATTCTTAAAGTGAGCTTTCTAGATATTTCCAACATTTCTAAAACTCCAGGGAAATTGTATGCAGGTGCTCTTTGACTCGTGATGGGGTTACAACCTGATAAACCCACTGTATATTGTTAGTATCATGAACAGAAAATGCATTTGCAGCGGCAAATGGGTAACAGAACTTGCTATGCAAGCAGGATTGAACTATGCAAGTTCAAATCCCCAACACTCACATAAAAGGCAGGCAAGGCTAAGCATAATTGTATTCCAAGCCTGGGGATGGGGTGGGACAGAGACAGGCAGCTGGCACTGCCAGCCAGCTGGCCTAGCCAAAACTGCTTCAGGTCTAATAGGGGACTATCTCAAAAAATAAAAAGGGGGGTGGCAGAGGAAAACACCTGACATCATCCTGTGGCCTCCACGTATGCACACAGGGGCGCATGCCTCCGTACACACATGTGTACATATCCCCCCCCCCCCACACACACACACGTGTGGTCACACATGGTGGCACTAGCCTTAGCTGCTCTGGAAACTAAACTAGGAGGCTCACCGTGACCAACAGTCCAAGACCAGTCTTGGCATCCCAAAGCTGCCACACACCTCGCTTAGCAGCTGGCACTCTGTAGTGTTGGTTGCTCGCCCTGTGGTCACGCGGCTGACTGGGAGCTGCAGCCTGCTGCCACTGCCCAGTACCACCACAGTATCATACCTGATCCTTCCAGCTCAGGCAAGGGGCGGCATCCGAGCACAGTTCCTACCAAATGTGTATCACCTTCACACTAGCCAAAAGCCCAACCAGCGTAGATCCAAGACTGTTCACATTTGCCTGAAGTCCAGTTGAACGTTGCATATGGCTAGGATCCTATCATTATTTGACTCTTGAGAATCTAGAAAATCTGGTTCTCTGTTACATATATCTTGAGTAAAATTGGACAAGTTACTTTTGTTTACCCACTGGTAGGTACTTTTTTTTTTTTTTTTGGTAACATAGGAGGTTTGTGTGTGGGAAAGACTCATGGGAAATGTGAGAAGAGTTAAGGAACAGCATGGTATCTGTTTCCCCTTGGTCTGTGTCTCCTCTGGCAGATGGCAGGCCTTCCAGGCAGTGGTGTCCGAGCAAAGAGAGGCTGTGGACTCAGCGCTTCGAGTGAACAACTACTGTGTGGACTGTGAGGAGACCAGCAGGTGGATCGTGGACAAGACAAAAGTTGTAGAGTCCACCAAGGACCTGGGGCAGGACCTGGCGGGTGTCATTGCCATCCAGCGCAAGTTGGCAGGGCTGGAGCGGGATGTCTTGGCCATCCGGGACCGTGTGAGTGCCCTGGAACGTGAGTCACAGTATCTGATGGAGTCGCACCCTGAGCAGAAGGAGGACATTGGCCGGCGGCAAGTGGAGGTTGAGACGCTGTGGAAAGGCCTGCAAGATGCCTTGCAGGGTCAGGAGCTCTCCTTAGGGGAGGCCAGCAAGCTGCAGGCTTTCCTGCAGGAGCTGGATGACTTCCAGACCTGGCTGTCGATGACCCAAAAGGCAGTGGCCTCTGAGGACATGCCTGAGTCACTCCCAGAGGCTGAGCAGCTCCTACAGCAGCATGCAGCCATTAAGGAAGAGGTTGATGCACACAAAGACAAGTACCACCAGGTCAAGGCCTCTGGGGAAGAGGTGATCGAAGGCCAGAGCGACCCAGAGTACCAGCTTCTGGGCCAGCGGCTAGAGGGCCTAGATGCTGGCTGGGATGCTCTGTGGCGGATGTGGGAGAGCCGAGGGCACACCCTCACCCAGTGCCTGGGCTTCCAAGAGTTCCAGAAAGATGCCAAGCAGGCTGAAGCCATCCTCAGCAACCAGGTAGGGAGAAGGCACTGGGGCACAGGAGTCCCTCAGGCGACTTACTAGTGGTGAACTCTTCACAGTCACCCGTCAAAGGAAATCCTCTCTGTTCCTTCCTCGTCATGTCCCTTTCTGGTCCCGTGTCCCAAGCTGTCTTGTTTTGGGGTCATTCTGAAGCTAGAGAAGTGAGCCTTGCCCTGGATTACTGCCCTTCCATGTAGCTTCCAACACTGCCCCGGTGCCCCTCGCCCCGGGTGGGAATGGGAGGCCATGCCTGGGGAATAGAGCACACTCTTCGCACTGCTCTTGGGGTGCACTGGCAGCCTCCTCATGCTGCCCATGGCCCTCCTACTTAGCCCATCCTCAGGCCTCCTTTGGAAACCTTGCTTTGACAGGAATACACTCTGGCTCACTTAGAGCCTCCAGATTCCCTGGCGGCTGCGGAGGCTGGGATTAGAAAGTTTGAGGATTTCCTAGTGTCTATGGAAAACAACCGCCCTAAGGTCTTGAGTCCTGTGGACTCTGGAAACAAGCTGGTGGCTGAGGGCAACCTGTATTCGGACAAGATCCAAGAGAAGGTGCAGCTGATTGAAGACAGGTATGCCCACACCTAGGACCATGAGATCCTGTGCTACACTGGGGTCGGGGTGCCGGGCAAGGACCCCAGACTGGTGCTAGTGTGGCTTCCCTTGCCTTCCCAGGCACGAGAAGAACAGTGAGAAGGCACAGGAGGCTACAGTTCTCCTCAAAGACAACCTGGAGCTGCAGAACTTCCTCCAGAACTGCAAGGAGGTGAGGCCAACAGCTGGGGTGCTTCTCAGATTTCAATCAGAAGGGCTCAGAGGTGAGAGGCCATAGGATCCCCGTCTCACCCAAGACTGGTGGCATTTCATGAGCTGGGGACTTGGGGTACCTAGCTTGATATTCCTTGAAGCCTTCTGTTCCATAGTTCTTTTCCACCCTCAACCCCCAAGTCTGAAGTCATCCTTTGATTTACCCCATCTAGGACAAGGTTCTCCAAGAGCGGTCTGGGAACATTCTGATTGGAGTCACCTAGGGCCTAGACAGGGCTCTGGGCAAGGATGTGAGGTCTACACAGCACCCACACAGGCCCCTAACATAATGCCCTGCGGATGCTGACTTCAGATCCGTAATGCTTTTGAGCATCTTCCTTTGGTCGCAAGCCCTGGACAATTAGGGAACGGTTCTCGGCCCTGGTGCGAACAGACTGTTGAGCCCCCTGAGGGCAGATGGATAAGAACCTTGAGGAGGAGGCCTGCTGATGGGACTCCCCACATGCAATGGGGCTCTCTCTGGCACCCTACTTGCTCTCGTTTTAGGGCTTCCTCTCAGCCCATGTAACTCTGTTCCCATCTACCTTTGCCCTTGGGACAAGCCAGACTTGGCATGATGCCGGAACATCGTGGAAGTTTTGGACACACAACTCTCCCTTCCCCTTATTAATTGTAGTTGCTGTTAACCTCTTCCTCATGTAACATCTTCTTAGTGTTTATTAATTATTTATCACCTACCCATCTACTAAGAATGTGTTGAGTTACTGCAGCATCTCAGGCCTTGTCCTTGGGCCTGGAGCTGTGGAAAGAACAGACCATCTCACAACCACACACGCTCCAGTGAGGAAGACCTGGGCATCCCCTTGACCTTCTCCCCCTGCAGCTAGCGGTGGGAGACTCATGATCCTGCCTTGCCAGAGCGGTACACTCAGAAACCACGGGGCTTCCTGTGTCTGCCCACAGCTCACTCTCTGGATCAACGACAAGCTGCTGACATCTCCAGATGTCTCCTATGATGAGGCACGCAACCTTCACAACAAATGGATGAAGCACCAGGCATTTATGGCAGAACTGGCCTCACATCAAGGGTGGCTTGAGAACATCGATGCGGTACGTAGAGGAGCGAGCGGTAGGGTGGCTCTCTGCTCAGATATGCAGAGTGGCAGGTGGCTGGGGCTTCATCCACGACACAGTCACTGTCCTGCAGCTTTCTGGACTGCATAGAACTTGGCAGTGAAAATAAAACCTCCTCTAAACCGTAATGAGAATTTTAGTGTTTCTGTTATAGCTAGACTCGTAAAGCCCGGGGAGAACAGTTGGGGTTCAGCATCCAGTAGCCAGGAGGCAGTCGTCTCTGTTAGCCTTCCAGGACTGTGTTCCCTGTTGCTTGGATGGGCAAAACTACCCGGAAGCAGCCATTCGTTGCCCTTGTGGATGGAACCATGGGGCCTATCTGTTTAGACTCTCTAGTGGCACAGGTCAAAGTGGGCAGGAGTCACACCTGGGAATCATGTCCCTTTGCTCTCCCTGCCGTGGCTGTCTAGGAAGAAGTAGGCCCAGTGTCCGCATGAAGCCAGGTGGTTAGGGCGTAGCCTCTGGAGCCAGACTGACTTCTCTTCCCTGCTCTCAGCTCTTCCTCTCTGAAATGAGGACAATAGCTCTTACCAATTGAGTTGTGAGCACTGCATGCTTGCAGACAGATAAAACACTTAGGACAGGGTTTGTCAATTGTGAGGCCATTGATAATATTGACCACTATTAATAGAATATACGCCTAGAGCCAAGTCCTAGTATACTATCCACACCCAAAACACAGACATTTATACAGGGAAACCAGATCAGGCAGCCCCAGTGACCAACCTGTCCCTGAGGCAGAAACACTACTTCCAGAACTTGGAAGAGGTTCCCATGCTATGAGTACCTAGCCCTGATCTGTTTATTAGTTTATTCATTATTATTAGTTTTTATGGTTTTGCTTTGTAGCCCAGGCTGGCCTTGAACTCATGATCTTCCCTGCTTCAGCCTCCTGAGTCTGGAGATTCCTGCTGTGTACCAATACATCTGGTTCCTGGATGGATTTTGATTTTTTTTTTAAATTCATTTCTTTCCTAGGGGAGGGATAACCAGGGATTAAACATCTTCCATTCAGTTAGAGCTCCCACCCTATCCCTTTTGGATTTTTTTTGATTTTGAGACAGGGTCTCACTAAGTTGCCAAAGTTAGCTTTTAGTTCATTTTTGTACATCAGGGCAGCCTTCAACTCAATGTCCTCCTGCCTCACCCTTCTGAGTGGGTTATAGGCCTGTGTTAGCAGGCTGGCTTCTGA
This sequence comes from Peromyscus aztecus, assembly GCA_902168405.1. Classification (NCBI taxonomy): domain Eukaryota; kingdom Metazoa; phylum Chordata; class Mammalia; order Rodentia; family Cricetidae; genus Peromyscus; species Peromyscus aztecus. Next base: position 42,165 of record CABHPQ010159530.1, read on the forward strand.
GTGAATCTGGAATATTTCTTTTAGGATCAGCCCCCTGTGCTGGGATCTCTCTGAGTCATTTGCCAAGACTCTGCTCTCCCTGCCCCACACTCCCCTGTAGGTAACTTTAGAGGTTCAGAGTGTCGGGGTGGGGCCTCACCTAAGGTCTGTGTCAATTCCTGGCCTTACCGACCTCCCTTCAGGGCTTCTCTTGCAGCTATCTGGAGTGGGGCCCCTCATAAGCCACTGAAGCCGAGAGTGAGCTCTCCTCCTTCCCCTGCAGGAAGGGAGGCAGCTGATGGCAGAGAAGCCCCAGTTCACGGATGTGGTGTCCGAGAGGCTGGACGCCCTGCACAAGCTCTGGGATGAGCTGCAGGCGACCACAAAGGCGAAGACGGAACAACTCTCAGCGGCCCGGAGCTCTGACCTGCGCTTGCAGACCCATGCTGACCTTAACAAGTGGATCGGTGCCATGGAGGACCAGCTACGATCCGACGACTTGGGCAAGGATCTGACCACGGTCAACCGGATGTTGGCTAAGTTGAAGGCATGTGAGGAGGCTGTAGACTCAGAGTGTTGGAGTAGAAGGGAATCTTAGGGAGCCAACCTGAAACCTTAAAAGTAAGCGCTCCTTCTGTTGGTATTATGCAGAAGTGCCTCCTGGTTCAGAAGCCATCTCCTACCCTCTTGCAATGGGTAGGACAAGCATCTAGTAAAAAAAAAGATGCATGAGAAATATAGGAGGAAAGACTGAGCGGAGGCAGCCAGGGAAACTTCCTGGAGGAGGCTGCACTTTAAAAGGGCCTTAAAGGACGGTGGAAAGTGGGTGGGTGGGTGGAGGGACGGCCCGTGTCCAGGTGTCACAGACAGTACTGACCCTGTTTCCTGTTTCCCAGCGAGTGGAGGACCAAGTGAATTTGCGGAAGGAGGAACTGGAGGCACTTTTTGCCGATGCCCCCTCGCTGGGAGCGGAGGCAGGAGACACAGACGTGAGCATCGAAAGGCGGTTCCTAGACCTTCTAGAACCTCTGGGGAGGAGGAAGAAGCAGCTGGAATTATCCAAAGCCAAGCTGCAGATCAGCCGGGACTTGGAGGATGAGACGGTAGGTGGACTGCAGCCTCTCTGCCCCGAGAGCTGAGGTGCCAGCTGCCACGGGGGAAGCTGGCTGCTGTCCAGAGCAATCTTGGCAGCAGATGACTGGTCATCTTGCCCCTCACCTCATAGGGTTGCTTTGGAGAGTGCACTAAATGGAAAAATCAGGGCAGGCACTGATTGGATGGTAACTTACAAGTCACTTGTTAGTACCGGTCAGTCAGACTTTGGGATCAAGATCCCACTTGAACAGGTTATTTGGAAACTTGGTTTGAAATTTCTGTCTGTAAAATAGGGGTGTTGGGAAGAGCTGGGCTGCACCTTATCTGGCTCTTTGGGGGGGGGCGTTCGGGAAAGGGGTGGCTGTCTGTGGTTATTATCAGCCGTCTTCCTGCCTTCTGGTCCCTGCAGCTCTGGGTGGAAGAGAGGCTGCCTCTGGCTCAGTCAGCTGACTTTGGCACTAATCTGCAAACTGTGCAGCTGTTCATGAAGAAGAACCAGGTGAGTCTCACCTCACCAGCGAGCGCATCTGCCCCTGCTTGTTCCCAGGGGGCCCAGCCTTGCTCTGATGTGCAGAAGGCTGGTGACAGCAGATTATTGCTCCTGATGGCAGGCTTTTCAGTCCCCGAACTTCATCTCAAGTAGCAGTGCAGAAAGGACTTCAGTGGCCGCAGAGAGGATTCTGGGAGGATCACAGAGGAAGGAAGCATCATGTTATTTTGGAAATTTGGGACCACCAGATTCCACCAGGCTCAAATGAGTGCCTGGCTTGAGAGAGTGTAGGGAGGAGGTCCATGTGCCGTCACGGTCCTGTTTTTGGTAGCCTCCCACGAGGATGCCACCAACACAAAAGCACTGCCTAGCCCTCTTCCGGGGCTAAGCTTGACACATGCTGTGTCCTCAGGGTATATAGACCCTGTTCTTCTGGACACATGACCATCCCCATGAGGCTCAACCCCATTAGAAAGCCACTGGATTTGGACTCTGAGTCCCAGAAGCAAGCATCTACTGATCCACTGTCTTAGAACAGATTCGTTACTCCCAGCTGAATTACAGGCAGACACCATACACTTTCCCTGTCGGGGCAGTAGAGGGAGCCTAAATCCTAAAACAGCCAGCTGTGTGTGATTGCTTCATGCCTGGCCTGGGGTTGGCCACAGGCCTTTCTCTAGAAATCGAGAATCTGGGTGTAAGATAGGATGCACACTCCAGCACACTCTGTATGTTTTAAGTGCTGGAAGTTGGTGGCCTGCTCACACCCTGTCCTTACTCCTGCCTTTAAATGGTTTTAAAGGGTCAGAGGGAATTGTCAAGAGGGAGGAAACAGGTATAAGGAACCCAAGAGTATACACATAAGACGTAGCTAGTTGGGCCTCTAGGATCCAGAAAAGGGATCAAGTATCAGGGTGTCCTGAAGAAAAGTGGTAACCCAGTCACCAGAGAGGGAGGAAAGGGCTCAGACAAGAAATAATCCTACACAGTTCAGATCTGAGCCATAGAAATAGAGAAAAATAAAAGCTAAAGCTTTCCCTGAGGGGTAGCCATCAGCTCCCGGCTTTTCTTTTACCCAGAACAACAACAAAACATGCTAACGGAAGACGGCAGTCGGCCATTTTGAAGTTGTTTCCCCCCCACACCCACACCCCCGGCACAGACACCTAAAATCAAGCTCTGCGGATGCAAATAGGGAGTGGTCCAGAGCACGGTTTAGCCCGTGGATGTAGCTTAGATGGTAAACCTTGCCGAGCATGCATAAAGGCACGGGCCAGATCCACATACACTCACTGGGCATGTGGTGAACATCTGTAACCCCAGTTTCTGGGCATGGTAATGGCAGAAGGATCATGAGTTCAAGGCCAGCCCGGAGCTATACAAGACCCTGTCTCAAAAAGTATGGTGCTAGGGTTGGGGGAGGGTGGTCTGGAGGGAGAGATGGCCCGGCAGTTAAGAGGACTTGCTGCCCTTCTGAAGAACCTGAGTTCAGTTCCCAGCACCCCCATCAGACAGCGCACAACTATCTGTCTCTCCCATTCAAGGGAATCCAGCGCCTCCTTCTGGCCTCTGCGGGTACCTGCACACATGTGGCATACACTCAAACACTTAAAAAAGTAAATTAATAAATAAAAAAATCTTTTAAAAACTTTAAAAAAAAAACACAAAGACTTTGGAATCTGCTAGATCTGTGTTTCAGTCTCAGCCCTGCCTTCACCACCCTAAGCCAGCTTCCCGGGACTTGTCTCAGAAGGCCACCTGCACACGAGTGTAGGAGGGCACACGCGGAGTGCCACGGTAGTGTTAAGGCTATCACTTGCTCTGCTCTGGCAGGAGGGGAGGGGAAGAGTCTCCTGCTGTATGTAGCCCTGGCCTCCTCTTCCGGTGGGAAGGCTCTGCCTCTGAGTCTTTCCTCTGGCCACAGACCCTGCAGAATGAGATCCTCGGCCACGCACCACGGGTGGAGGATGTGCTCCATCGAGGGCAGCAGCTGGTGAAGGCGGCAGAGATCGACTGCCAAGACATCGAGGAGCGCCTGGGGCATCTGCAGGGCTCTTGGGACACGCTGCGGGAGGCAGCAGCTGGCCGGCTGCAGCGCCTTCGGGAGGCCCATGAGGCACAGCAGTACTACCTGGATGCGGGCGAGGCCGAAGCCTGGATCAGCGAGCAGGAGCTCTATGTGTTCTCTGACGAGCCCCCCAAGGTATGCTGGAGCAGAGGCTGCTAGCCCCAGTGCTGAGCTGATAGACAGAGCTGGGGTGGGCAAGCTCTTGGGGAGCCCGGAAGTCCTGGTGTAAGAGAAGAAAAGACCGGATATGGGCATGCAGGAAATCTACAAATCCTCCCGCTATCCTGAGATACCTCCTTAGGGCATTCCACCTCGTTAAGAACATCCCTACAGGTTTCTCACTTACCACCAGTAGGTGGTCCACCCAAGGGCTCTTCATATTATATTGTGGCCATGCTGCAAGATGGGGTGATAGAGGATATAAGGGAGGGGGTCTCTCAAGACTGTAATAACCCAGTTATTTCTCCCCGAAAAGCCACTGTCACTTTCAGGGACTCAGAGGACTAGGTTACCTCCTCTGAGCCAGCTTTCCAGATGAGAAAACATCTGACCTAGGATGTTTTCACGGGGACAGACTGTTGGAGTTGGGCTCAAAAGGAGGGGCAGACACAACATTAGACTCTGGGGAGTTGAGAGGGGAGCTGGGAACAGCCCTCCTAGGAGTCAGAGGAACAGGCAGGGAAGGTGTGTGGCTTTCCTCCTCAACCTGGCTCCCCAGAGCTCAGCCATAGCTTTCCAAAGGGAAGGAGCATGGTGGGGTAGGGCTCTGGTGCTGACCGCCACCGTCGCCGCCGCCTCCCCGCAGGATGAAGAAGGCGCCATCGTGATGCTCAAGCGGCACCTCCGGCAGCAGCGGACCGTGGAGGAGTACGGTCGCAATATCAAGCAGCTGGCGGGCCGCGCCCAGAGCCTGCTGTCTGCAGGCCACCCTGAGGGGTACGTGGGCCTCCGGGGCTGGCACGGCTGATTGTGGGGATCAGGACCCCTTCAGGTCCAGCAGGAAGAAATGGGGCTGGTTTCTGCGGGAACTAGAGGTCTCTGAACTACTGGATGTCTCTATTCCATTTTATTCTTGGGTTGTGCGAAGAAATCAGACAACATAGGCCATGGCAACTGCATATATAAAAGTCAGGGTCAGAGTGCCCCGGTGAACTGAGAACTCCGCTCTTTGGAAGCTACCCTATCCTGAGAGACCCTGAACACCAAAACTGATGATGATTTTTTTTTTTTTTAATGGTTCCAAAACAATACTTCAGGACCTCACAGCAAATCCCTAGGTAGGAGTCAGGTAGCCACTGGCCGGACTTCACAGGCTGCTTCAGTCATGGCCCTGTCCTCAGCTACCATTAGGGCACACTCCCTCCCCACCGTGTTTCCTAGGCAGCCACCCTGCATATCTCCCAGGAAGCCCCGAGAGCTGAGTCTCTGGCTCTGTCCTTTTCTGGAGAGCTAATTGGGGTCACTCCTGCTGAAGCTCCATCCAAGCTCTACCCCATCAGCTTCTTGGGGAGGGTAGTGAAGAGGTTCACCCTTTGTACTTGAATCTGTGACCTCCCCGGAGAGAGAGGCACTGTGAGAATTCTGTACCATTGCCTGAACAGAATTCCAACACAATCCTGCTGTCCCCTGACGGGGGGGCGGGCATTCCTTTTCTCCCCAGTTCTTTGCCTGGAAAAGCCATTGTAATTTCTGGGGCCTGGAGAGCCAGCTACTCCCGGGTTCTTCTGTTTTGTTTTGTTGTACTGAGGATGGAGCCCGTGACCTCACAAACCTGCTAGGCAAGACGTCTACCCCCCAAGCCCTGCTCTGGTTCTTGCTCACCTCCCCTAAGGCATTTCCTTGGTTTGAATGCAGGGAGCAGATTATCAGACTTCAGGGGCAAGTCGATAAGCAGTATGCGGGGCTGAAGGACATGGCTGAAGAGCGGAGACGGAGGCTAGAGAACATGTACCACCTGTTCCAGCTGAAGAGAGAGGCGGACGACTTGGAGCAGTGGATTACAGAAAAGGAGATGGTGGCCTCATCCCAAGAGATGGGGCAAGACTTTGACCACGTGACGGTGAGTACCCACGCCTCTTACTCTGCCCTCCTCTAACTCAGTAGACACAGGCAGCCATCACCCCAGACCCACACGACTCACCCCCCTGCCAGTTGCGAGAAATCGCACAGAGACGCAGTCACACCCGTGGAGAGAGGAACCGAAGGACCGTCGACTCTGGAGAGAGCGGGACGGCCAGCTCCAGGTGGCCACAGTGGCACCCTGGCAAAGTGATCCCCA
>CABHPQ010159530.1:48174-67940 GCA_902168405.1 Peromyscus aztecus
CCCCCCCCCCCCCCCCCCCCCCCCCCCCCCCCCCCCCGCACCCGGCTAACCACACCCTATCTGCCCCATGTCCAGATGCTCCGGGACAAGTTCCGAGACTTCGCCCGGGAGACCGGGGCGATCGGGCAGGAGCGGGTGGACAACGTGAACGCTATCATCGAGCGGCTCATCGATGCAGGCCACAGCGAGGCAGCCACCATCGCCGAGTGGAAGGACGGGCTGAACGACATGTGGGCCGATCTGCTGGAGCTCATCGACACCCGCATGCAGCTGCTGGCGGCCTCCTACGACCTGAACCGCTACTTCTACACAGGCACGGAGATCCTGGGCCTCATAGATGAGAAGCACAGAGAGCTGCCGGAGGACGTGGGGCTGGACGCCAGCACGGCTGAGTCCTTCCACCGGGTCCACACTGCCTTCGAGCGGGAGCTCCACCTCCTGGGTGTGCAGGTATATACGTCCCACCCACTTCTTACCGGTGGGCATCTCGACCACCTTCTCCTGGTGTCAGGACCTCACTTGGCTCCTGGGGGGGGGGGGGGAACCTCCAGAATGGGCATCAAGTTTCTCTCTCTTAGACAACCAGCAGCACGGGAAGGAACCCCCGCAGCTCTTAGGAATTCGTTAGCTTCAGGAGTAGTTCTTCAAGTTCAGTCTCTCCGGGCTTGTGTACTGTTTACGAGCTGGCACGACAGTGCCCTTTCAGTCCTAGGTATTGTTTTAAGTGATGTGCGTGGTTGCTGGATCCTCACAGCCATCTCTGAGTAGGCACTCACATTGTGTTTGCGGACGAGGACAGTGCAGTAGAGCGGGTCACTGTTGCCTGGGAAATGGCAGATACAAAGTGGGGCCGGAACCCAGGCGTGAGTGCCCTGGCCCGAGACCCCCTCAGGCTTAGTTAGCTGTCAGACAGGTCTGGCTTTCATGGGGTTCTAGAGTCCCTAAGATCTGCCTAAATCCCGTCTCTGATCCCGTAGGCATACCCTGAGGGACCTGTGTAGACTCGAGTCCTCTGAGCTTGGCGTGACAGAAAGGATGAAGTGAGGGACCCCAGCCGCCAGCTCCCCAGGCTTCCTGTGGAGTAGGGAGAGTTGAGCCAGCTCTGCAGGGTTCAGGGAGGGAGCACTGAGTAGATCGGACCCCTGGTCCAGCTTACGGATGTGTCCTCCAGGTACGGCCTGGTATGTCACTGTTGTATCTGGGGTGTCAGAGCTACGGAGACAGGTATGGTGGCTCCATTGAGGTTTCAGGAGAGAGGCTTCCCTGTCCCCAGGTGTGCCCCAGTCAAAGGATTTGGACAGACCTATCCTTGAAGAGGCAGCCTGCAGGGGAAATAAGAACCAGGGAGGGACCTGGGTGAGCAGTTCCAGCCCCAGCTGTCCCCTTGATCAGTGGGAGGAACCTGGAGCCGCCCACTTCGCATCCCTGTGCGTTGGTTCCCCCATCACAGAAGCAGGGCTATAATAGTTCCTCTTTGGTGGATGGCTGTAAAGAGGAAGAGAGTTAAGTAAACCTCCAGGACTGTGCTCGGTCAGTGCTTTCTCTCACTGTTGCACTCCTGAGGAGGCCAAAGGGAGTTGAGACAGACCCTTCCACTCTACTCCTGGGCCAGAGCCCAGCACATGCCCTGGGTAGGCAGAGGTGCTAGAGCAGGGGACCCCATCCTGTAGCATCCTGCTTTCCAGTAGCGCCCTGGGGAGGACTCTGAAGGAGACAGTTGTTTAGCACGAATTTTAAAAGGTCTTATTAATAAAAACAAACCCGGAGCCAGGTATTGGGGTGAACACTGAAAGATCAGAGAAACAGAACAGGCCACAGCTAACCTCACCTCGCCAACTTCTCAGCTGATCTGTTTCCTCAAACTGGAAGCCTCTGAGTCCTCATCCGAACGGATCTCAGCTGAACTGCTGCTCAAAGCCTAAAAGCTTAACAGGACCTAAAAAGCCTCTCTAGTTCCTGGTCCTCACGCCTTATATACCTTTTTGCTCCCTGCCATCACTTCCTGGGATGAAAGGCGTGAGTCACCATGCCTGGCTGTTTCCAGTGTGGCTTTGAACTCACAGAGATCCAGACGGATCTCTGCCTTTGGAATGCTAGGATTAAAGGCGTGTGTGTGTGTGTGTGTGTGTGTGTGTGTGTGTGTGTGTGTGTGTGCCACCATTTTCTGGCCTCTATATCTAGTGGCTGTTCTGTTCTCTGACCCCAGGTAAGTTTATTAAGGTGCACAATATATTGGGGAACACAGTATCACCACACAGTTGTCCTTCCAATTGTACACTGAGATCCGATGTTGCCTGACCGCAGGTGCAGCAGTTCCAGGATGTGGCCACCCGGCTGCAGACAGCGTATGCGGGGGAGAAGGCAGATGCCATCCAAAGCAAGGAGCAGGAGGTGTCCGCAGCGTGGCAGGCACTGCTGGATGCATGCGCGGGGCGCCGAGCTCAGCTGGTGGACACGGCAGACAAGTTCCGCTTCTTCAGCATGGTTCGTGACCTCCTCTCCTGGATGGAGAGCATCATCCGGCAGATCGAGACCCAGGAGAGACCCAGGTGAGGGGTGTCCTCAGGGATGCTCTAGTTCAGTGGTTCCCAACCCTCCTAATGCTGCGACCCCAGAATACGGTTCCTCGTGTCGTGGTGACCCCCCAACCATAAAATTACGTGTGTGCTACTTCATAACTGTCATTTGCTACTGTTATGAAGCATAATGTAAATATCGGTGTTTTCCGATGGTCTTAGGCGACCCCTGTGACCCCAAGGGGTTGTGATCCACAGGTTGAGAACCACTGCTCTAGGACATCCCAGGATAGTCAAGGCTCCTCCCCTGAAGGATGGTCCCAGACTGCCCAATGCATGAGAATTCCTGAGGGGTAGCAGAGACCTGATCTGGGTCCACAGTGGTTTATCTTCTACTGCGAGGACTGACTTTCTCAAAGTAAAAGGAGAAAGCTATCAGTCATATAGATTCTCCAAGGGGCCCATGACCACGGTTATCAATCAGTGAAAGTACATGACTCGTATACCCAGAACCGGACAGGCTCAAGGCCGTTCTTCCCCAGCACTGGGATGTCAAGGTCACTGGCCTAAAACTCAGTATAAGTTGACGGTCCATAAGAGGCAGGGTCAGACTCATGGGCAGTTGAAATCAGGTGGGGCTGGACCTCTACCTCAGCAAGTACTGGTGACCTATTTAAAGTTTATCCTCCTGTAGTATTCATATATTCCCAATTATGCAGTCATTGCCCACAATCTAAGTTAGTATATTTCACCATCACCACAAAACAAAACAAAAGAAACATTCCCATGCGCAGTCACTCGTTAAGCTCCCTCCCTGGCCCCTGGGGCAGCTGCTTTTCTACTTCCTGTCTCTCTAGATCGACCTGTTCTCTATGTTTTGTATAAATGGTATCACACAGTACATTGTCTCCTGTGACTGGCTTCTTTCCCACAGCCTGTTTCAAAGGTTCCGCCAGGTAGCATGATTCAGTACTTCCCAGGCTTCACTGGGGTCCTTCTTCCCCTTGCTGTGGCCAATGAAGACACTAAAATGTTAGTCTTGCTGCTGGCGCTGGGCCAGAAGAGGAATCGCAGGCTAGCCAGAGAGAAGAAAGGATCGGGTCAGACTCCTCGAGGCAGGTCTGAGTGGCCCGATTCCGTCTCTCAGACTGCACCTCTGCCCTGGTCCCTCCTGCCCCCAGGGACGTCTCCTCTGTGGAACTGCTCCTGAAGTACCACCAGGGCATCAAGGCTGAGATCAACACCAGGGCCAAGAACTTCAGCACCTGCCTAGAACTCGGGGAGTCCCTGCTCCAGCGGCAACACCAGGCCTCAGAAGAGGTGGGTCCCTCCATGTCCCTGTCCCCATGCTTGCTGGCCAAGCAGCTCCAGGGAGTGGGAAGGAGAGGACGCCTCCAAGGAACTGAGGTGCCTACAGACCAGAAATCAGAGCCTTACAAGCCTGTCCCCTGCCTTAAGGAGATGGGCACTCAGCAAAGGAGAGCGAGCCCATACCTACCCGGTCCCCACATGTGCACGTACTTTCCGAGTTGTTGACCCTACTTCACAGCTGAGACGCCTACAGGTGCCTCAGAAGGATGAAGTGATTTTCCCAAGGCTACTGCTACTGGGCAAGTAGCAGCGGCAACCCCTGAATCCAGGCTGTGTGACGAAGCTTGCTCTTCGAAGCTGTCTGGGACTGCCTCCGACGGGAGGGAGCATCGCCAGAGCCCGGACTTTTCCCCTTTCCTCTCCACAGATCCGGGAGAAACTGCAGCAAGTGGTGTCCAGGAGGCAGGAGATGAATGACAAGTGGGAGGCCCGCTCGGACAGGCTCCACATGTGTGAGTACAGCTCAGGGCTGGGGACCCTGAGGGCAGGGCCCAGCGCCCCCTACTGGAGGTAGCAGGTACCACACCATGCCTGGAGGAAACTCCATGGCAGTACTCAGGGACAACGCTCTGGGCCACCGGCCTGAGGGGAGGCAGGCAGAAGGCCTGGGCAGACACATGTTCCACCCTCTTACCCCTGCCTTCCTCCTTCCCATCCACTCCGGCCCTGCCTGTGCCCAGGTTGGTTCCCCTACTGAGTTGTGGCTTGGGGGGGGTCAGGTAGCACTAGTTTCTCCTGGGTATTTGGCTCCTTCTAGTTGTGTGTTCTATGGAGATGAGGTGCTCTGTCCTCTAGCAGCGAGAGGCTGAGCAGAGAGAGAAGAAAATCTTACCTCCCAGGTAAGGTATCCTTGCTATGAGCAAGGGTAAAGCCAGGACTAGTTAGGACCTATGCTTGCTTATCTGTCACTGTGTGAGATAGACAAGAGCAAGAATTTGAGGCAGGGGATTGCTCCCTAAAGCAAGACAATGTGAGCCACCGTGGAGCTGGTCCCAATGGCTGCTTTAAAAATATGGCTATAGGCAGGGCGGCGGTGGCGCACGCCTTTACTCCCAGCACTCAGGAGGCAGAGGCAGGTGGATCTCTGTGGGTTCGAGGCCAGCCTGGGCTACAGAGCGAGATCCAGGACAGGGTCCAAAACTATACAGAGAAACCCTGTCTTGAAAACTAAAAAAATAAACAAATAAATAAATAAAAATAAAAAATAAATAAAAAATAAAAAAATACATATATGGCTGTGGCTGTGCGTGGTAGCACACGCCATTCATCTGAGCACTTGGGAAGTGGAGGCAGGAGGATTGAGTGTCTGAAGCTAGCCTAGGCTGAACACCGAGACCCATTTCAACAGCTAAGGGCTAGGGATGAAGTTCAATGATAAAGTATTTACTTAGCATGCACAGAGGCCTGGGTTTGGTTCCCAGCACCACAAGAAAATAAAAATAAAATATATACATATATAAAATTTGACATTTATGTAAGTAAAATTACATGCATGTAAAATATTATGTATCTGTGTAACCACTGGTAGAGGCGGGGTGAGATTTACGTGTAAAATTTTATGTGGCTGTGTAACCATTGGTAGAGGCAGGGTAGGTCTTTAGTGTAGGTGGAGTGATTTACACAGAAACTCACCACTGAGCAAAGTACCCATGTAGTTGAGGGAGCTCTGAGTGCTAACTGGCCCTTGGGGCCTTGTGGGTGGACGGGCTTGTGGCTTGTTCTCATCACAGTGCTGGAGGTGTGCCAGTTCTCGAGGGATGCCTCTGTGGCCGAGGCGTGGCTGATTGCCCAGGAGCCCTATCTGGCCAGCCGGGACTTTGGACACACAGTGGACAGCGTGGAAAAACTCATCAAGAGGCACGAGGCTTTTGAGAAATCCACAGCGAGCTGGGCGGAGCGCTTTGCTGCCCTGGAGAAGCCCACCACGGTGAGCTGAGGTCATCTGGGGGGCCGGGAAGGCCGCACGCAGCTCTTGGGATGGGCTGTTACAAGGTACTAACTCTCAGCCAGCTGTCATGTATTTGTCTGGGTAAGAGGGTGAACAGGTACAAGAAAGTACTGATGCGGAAGCACCAAAGACAAAGGATGTGACTCGGGGTGCACACATTAGGGCATGTTGGGGTTCAGGGCCAAATTTAGATCATCTGAGACTGTAGCTCCCCTATGTGGCTGCTCTGACCGCTTTACCTTTTCCTCCCCCAGCTTGAGCTTAAGGAACGCCAGACTCCAGAGAGACCCACAGAGGAACCTGGGTGAGTGTCAGCACTGGATGCCTGTGTATAAGAAGCCAAGCATGCTGTAAAAGGGGTGACTGGGGAGGAGGAGAAGGAAGCTACTGATCAGCAGCTGTCATGTGAACAAAAAACTTTTGGCTTCTCCTGGGTACCCTGTCAACACAACTCGGAATGTACGGAGCTTGAGAGTTGTGTTACACCAGGCACAGAAGCCTGAAGCCCCATACAGAAAGGAAGGGGTGACTAACAGTGGCTGTTGCTAAGCCAACCTCTCCCTTAGGAATCCCCGGACACTGCCCTTAGTCTGTCTCCGCATGGAATTCATCCATTTCTGAAGTATTTATCTTCACTTTTCCCATGAAGCCTTGGGGCATGTCCTTGCTGAGCACCTCTGGGAAGGAGAGCCAAGGATCATGCACTGTACATGCTCTGAGCTCCCACTGGGTGGAGAGCCAGAGAAAAACCAGGCCTTGGGAGAAGGCACCTGTCTGTCACTAAAGAGGGATTGTGTCTTCCTTAGGCCTCAAGAGGAGGAAGGCGAGACAGCTGGCGAGGCTCCCCAGGTCCACCATGCCGCCACTGAGAGAACATCCCCGGTCAGTTTCATGTCTACTAGTTCCTGGGATTCTGTGCTGCCTGATCCTGGTCACAAGGAATAGGCTCAGCCAGGCAGAGGAAGGCGAGGACAGGGTGATCTGCTTGGTCCCCACCCTCACCCTGACCCTCTAAGGAGCCTCCTTTAGATCAGTCTACTTTTATACTTAGATTTTATTTCTTAAATAAGTACTCTCCTTCCAACCCAGAAGCCAGCCCACCAACATGATTCCACAAGTTTGGTTTTATCTAGTCTAATAAATTTTATGGGATCAATACATCACCATCAGCACAGGGGAAACACTTCATACAGAGGTGATTCTTTTGGGTACATGGTCTCCCCATTTTCCTTCAAACTCCATCCTTAGCACAGTGCCTCCTTCATACACATGCTGGCACATACATGTACGCAGGCACATGAACCGGCAGACTGCCTCCTCCTGCCTGAGCCACCCACAGGCGTTTCATGCAGCCAAGTGTAGATACCCACCCTTCCCGTAGATTTCCTCTTTCTCGGCAGAGCCCATCCCCCCCAAGGCTATGGGTCATAGAGTCCGACTATGGAGAGAGATGGCTCTAAGGCAAGATCAGACTAGAGTCCTGCAAGTGTGGAGGAGAACCCCAGAGCTTTGAGCACTGCAAGGAAGCCCCCACTTTATAAAATAGAACATTGAGACAGAGCCTTATCTGAGCGGTTTAAAGAAAAATGGCTTCCAGAGGCCCGGGACCTACAGCCTTAGGCTGTTCCCAGCGCAGTTTCCTTGGGACCCTGAGAGCCTGTCTGTTCAGGGAGCCTGGGCAGCTCTGACTCGAGTTGGGGAAAAGCTATGGGGAGTAGCTGGCTGAGAAGAATGCAAGAGTCCACATGTGATTTGCACCAGTGCATGCATCCCTGTGGCATGTGGCTTTGGGGATCACAGGAGCGGCAGATACTTCGTGTTACCCTCATTCCCAGAGGCCAGGTGAGCATGAGTGTGAGTGACCTGAGTAGGGATTTAGAAAGATTAGCACCGAGGATGGTGGGAACTTCTGCTACATGGGCTACCCCTAGAAAGATGCATATACTTCCCTGTGCAAAATTCCTGTTCAAACGCACAAAACACACACACACACACACACACACACACACACACACACACACACACACACCCCTCAGTTCCTTTGGTCTCCTTTTCTGAGATGTACTAGCCCATCATGCTCAGCAGAGGGCACTGTTGGGCTCTGCTGGAAGACCTAGCTCTGAAGATCCTGCCGCTGTTCCCACCACCCTGTCTGTAGCAGACTGTCTTCCAGCTCCCTTTTCCCAGCACCAGCTCCCCTGACCCCATGCCCACCCTCACCCTACTCCCACCAGAGGGAGAGAGAACTCGGGGCTGATATGGACTGTGGACAAGGGCTGGAGCCGTCCCCGCCTCCTGCCTCCACCCGCGCTTCTGCCCTGCATCCCTGTGTGTCTGCATGCCGTGGTGTCCCCCGGTGTGCGGGCTTCATGACCACCTGAGCATCTCGACACCATTGTCTGTCGTGTACGTGTACGTCTGTGCAAGTGTAACAACTACGTGTGCACCTGAGCCACCTCCATCCAACACTTGAGTATCACTGGGTTGGGAGGAATAAAATTTGATTAAATCTGAGTGTTTCTCTGCGGGGAGGAGTAAGCCCCTATGGGAGACCCTTGCTGGGGAACCAGCCACTCACCAGATGGGAAAAGCAGCCCATGTCTGTACCAGAAAGCAACCAGATTGCTAATCAAATGAGCACCAGGCCCAGGGCCTCCTGGAGACAGACTTCCTGCTGCAACTTCCTTCCAAGCCTTTAAGATGCACGGGGAAGACCTAACTCCAAATCATCTTTGATATGAGAAAAAGGATGGAGCCCATACAGGCAGAGAAAGCCCAACCCAGTTTCAGAGAGCGCCCCCCACGCTCACTGCAGCCCCGTTTTCCCGCCCTTAACAGAACCTCTGGCCCATCACAGGAAGGTTCAGCTGTCTGCTGCGCCTTCTCTTGAGTAGGCCTGGGGTGCCATGGCTCTCCTGCTGGTCCTATCTGTGCCGTCTGGTGTCGGGTCCTGTAGTATAGACACATGCTACATTGCTTCGTGTAAAAAGCCCTTACTAATGCATGCCGCTTCCTGCTGGAGTGACGCACGGGAGTGGGCCAAGCACCCTTGCCCCGTCTGGATAGTGCATCCCACAGGGCAGCACCCTGTGGGCCCCAATCCAGTCTTTCCCTTCCTGTGTGTGTACAATGCAATGACTGAGCTGCCAAACCATCACTGTGCGATGCCACCGCTGTCCCTCACCTCTGCATGTTAGAGCGCATTCTGGTTAAAAAAAAAAAAAAAAACGGTCCATCCCCGCAGGTAAGTGTGAAGCCAGGGCAAAGACAAGGTATCACAAGAAGCAAGCAAGGCTTGAAGTCAGAACGTCTGGGGTCTGGTCTTTGGATCTGTTGGAACGTTCTGTGTGGGTTTGGAGCCCTCCCTCCCCTCCCCCTCCAAGTCTCTTGCCTTATAAAGGTCCCTTTGTAGGGTTGCAGAACATCTACATTCCCATGTGTCAGCGATGTGCCTTTCCAGGGAGAGGTTGGAGGAGATGGCTTTCCTGTTCCTGCCATCTGCTCCTAACTCTGGGGCCCCACCAGATATTCTGAGGCCAGGATGGGGAGGAAGAGGTCATGGGCTAGGACATGTGCCCTTGTCTCCGTTTGAGGAAAGGGTTGAGGGGGGCTGGTAGCTTCTTGGTGCGTCTACCCAGAGTGTAATGCATGAGAACATTCTGGTAAGGGGCAGACACCCTCCTCTCTGCCTTATGTACCTTCCCCTCTCCTCGGAAAGGCCTGGGGGCCTGCCTGAGAGTCCTCCATCTTCCAGAAGATGTTTTCTCCTAGGAAAGTGGTGTTAAAGAGGTTGTGAGTTTCCCCGGGTTCAAGACCTCCACACCGCTGTTGCATGTTCCTGTAGGACTACTGTGACGGCATGAATGACAGCCCTTAACGACATGGATGTTCTGGGTGGGGGGGGGGGCTGTACCAGACGCAGTCTCCTCTGTCTGGAACTGACGGACCCTTCCTGCCTACAGGTCCCCAGGCTAGACCCAGTGTGCAGTGCATGGGGGACCCTAGGAATGAAGGCCACTCCAGAGAGTGGCACTGTGGGTGTTATTCATGGTCAGGCTTCAGCAGGCTGTCGGGGAAGCATCTTGCCCGAGGACAGTTCACAGACACCACTTTTAAGTGTGACCTTCCAAGATGAGTGACACAGCCACCTCCCTGGGGGACTGAGGCTGAGCATCAGAGGAGAGCTGATGGAGTGATCTGAATCTCTCTGATCCTTGTCTCTTCCTTCCGTTGTCTCAGAGGCTTTGGGAAACAGCCAGCACTTGAGAATGAGAGGGGCAGCACCCCAGGGGCTGTGCAGCACTAGGGTCGGGGTCCGTGGCCACCTTTGTGCAGAGGCCGTTGGCTGCAGCCACTGTTGCCATCAGCAACCTCCCCGTCAGCGCAGAGCTTTAAACGGCAGCCAGCAGTGAGGCTCTGACGTCGGTGGGTGCTGTGGGTGTGGAACAGCAGCTGTGTTTCTTCTTGCCTCAACAGCTTTCCCCGTCCTTGCCCCTCCCCACCCCCGAACAGCGGCTTTTTCAGACATTTTGCAGCGAAGGCAAATCCTGTTTGTTCCAAATGGGCAGTCTCAAGCCTGGAACAAACGTCAGCGTTGCCCCAAACTTGGGCGTGTTTCTGTCTCCCCAGGATGCCTGAGTCAGCGTGGCAAGGGCGTGTCTGTCTGCAGTCTGGCGCTGTGCCCTGGCTCCCTGGTGAAACCTGCTCTCCTGGGCATTTACCCACAGCTGGGTGTGCCCAGCTCTCCCGTTGCCGTGCCAGATGCCGGTGCCTGGCCCCTCTGCTGCAAAATCTCCTCCAATTAGTTGTTTCAAGCTATGTGTCCCAGTGTCCCAGATACTGATGGACTCAGGATGAGACTCAGTTAATGTTTGGTAGTGCCGCAGAAGTAGGTAGGAAACTGGTTACTTGGATGCTAGTGCCTTAGTTAGTGCTGAGGTCCAGGTCACTAAGGAATCCAGCAGCCATCAGCTCCTCTAACGTCAACACAGGTGAAGCCCACCCCTGAAGAAGCCTCGCTCTCCTCTGGTGGCAGTGGACCAGGTTTCCTCCTCCTGTGTCCAAGAGGAGCCTGCAAACAGCCTTCCCACTTCCCTTTGTCCAGTGGCCTGTACCTCTTCCCTCCATCTCGCCAAAGCTCTCCGGTAGCTATCTCAGACAGACAGCTGGCCCTTGGGGTCACTGGGCCACTCTGCTCCCAAACCCCATCTCTCCTGAGAGCCCCTCACCATCCATCTCCTGGCCTGCCATCCGTGGGGCTGCTTGCTAACTGCCCGAGTTTGCCTTTTCTTTCCCACCCCTACACTTCCTGTTCCGCACAAGCTCTCCTTTCTCCCCTGGGGTAGCTGTCTGTGCCCACCCCAAGTTTCCATCTCTTTGGCTGCTTTCAACTTAGCAAACTGATTCTTTTTCTTCTCTTGCAAACAGCTCTCTTCAAACTGCCTTTACAGACTGTCTAGACAACCCTTCTTCCCCAGAGCCCAGGGGCCAAGACATCAGACACTGCGGAGAGTAAATATCCTGAACTGGTAGAGTGGCTGGCTCCGCCTACCCTGCCATCACCTGGTACTGTTTGGTGGCCTAAGGCATCTAGCAGTGAATCTTCTGTAGCACAAGCCCTGTTTCCAGCCCCTTTTGGATGTGGTCACACCACCTTAACAAATTGGCCACTTGTAAGCTGGGCACATCTCACTTAGACTGGGAACCCCATCAGGTGATATTTTTTGAAGGAGTCACAGTATTAAACACACACAAACACACTGGGACTGAGGAGAGAGCTGTGTTTGGAGCCAGGCAGACCTGTGTCTTCCACCTTCCATTGTTAGCTGTGTGACTGTGGGGAGGTTTTGTCTTCCCCTTAACTCCTGGCTCTCCTCATCTGTAAAAGAGACTGTGAAGCTTGCAAGCGAGAACATTTGTGGAGAACCTGGTACTTAGCACATGACCCTTTAGGTCCCATCATCCAAACCCCAGCTTAGAAAAACTGTCCCTCGTAGGGACTGTAACATTACCAAGGCCTTACACACCAACCAGCCTGGAGGCCTCCACCCTTGAGATTCCATCTACATAGGTTCCAGGCTTGTATCATGGAACATACCACGCTGCTAATGTTGAACAGTCTGTTCTGAGGTCCATCCTTGCGCCCTGGTTCTTACCAATATTAACTTTAGGGAGAAAACTCTTGTTAGTAGAGGATTTTTTTTTGCTTATGGGTATATCTTAATTCACTGAGCAACTTCAGAATTTTGTGAAAACCCTGTGGTCCTGAACCAGGATATTTTGGCCTGTGGAATTAATTGATGGTCTGCATGCAGTTCCCCACACCACCTGCTGGCTGATCCAGGGATTACATCTTCAAGTCAGTCCCCAGAAGAAATTCTGTCCACTTTCCCACTTCTCAACATCTGAGAAGTAGATCCCCCACTCCCTTGTCTACTTCCACCACCCAACCAAGCTTCCTGACAAGACAGTGTGCTTAAAAGCCAAGCTCACGTGACCTGCTTGACTTTGCAAGGCTCTGTCAAGTTTCCACCAAGACTCGGGTGGCTGTCGCCCTCGCGTCAGGAGCCTGGGGCTTCCCCTTGCTTGGCTTCAATCCCGTGAGGTCCTACAAGGCTCTTCTGGGTGTCTTTTCTTCCCATAATGTCCCTCCATAAGCAAACAATGTCCTTCTCTGACATGATCCCAGCAGGTGGTTCACTGATTGTGCGAATCAGCAAAGGAACCCCCCTGTCCACTGCATGTGGGCCACCTCATATTGCAGGCCTACCCTGCCCACTTGCCGCCCCCCACACACACACTTAGGGTCTAGACACTTTCACCACCTCCCAGCCGGACACCCAGAATTTCCTCCAGGTAGCTCGAACATCTTCCTCTAGGTTGTCTGCAGCTCCTCTGGGTGATGTCCAATGATGGACACCCCTCAGTGATGCAGAACCTGAGTTTTCCTGATAACCAAGGCCTGCTGGCTGAATGCGGAGAGGTCACCAGGGGCTCTGATCACCTCCTCCATCCAGTGCCTGTGCAGAACCTGCCTGTCCTTAACATGTGCCTCTCTGCTGGATGCAAAGCAACTCTCTGAGCTGTGAGCAGAGTCTCCTTCTCCAGACACTTTCTACCAGATTCCTCTGCCGGACAGGCACAATGCTCCCCTCCTCAGTCCACTGCCTGCTTCCAGGAAGAACAAGGGAACTGCCACCTCTTCCTGTCTCTTCCCTGGTTTATTTACCCTTGAGACCTGGGCAAGATTGGTCCTTCTGCCCCGGCCATCCACTAATCTGACCTCTGGTTCCACTGTTGGATAGGGTCATTGTCCAGCTGTTTACTGGAAATCCTTGCTGCATCCAGTCCAGAAAGAGGCAGTAACTAACTCATTCAGCAACACTGCAGGCCTCAAATTCATTCTGGCAGATTTGAAGCTAGGGCCAGGCAGCCCAGGGAATGGGTGGGTCTCTGGCCAGTCACTGGGCCCCTTTGGTTCCCTGACCACCTACATGCCTAGGCCTAGCCCAGGGTCCTGTGCCGCCTACCTTTCAAATGTGCAAGGCCTTTTTCCAGGCAGAGAAGCAATGCTGTGGACCCTTGCCCTGACTCCACTAACATGCTGTGTGACCCCAGATCATCCCTGGACTTTCTGGAACCCGGTTTTCCAATCTCTGGTAGGACTGGCTGATGGAGTCATTCCCCAAGACCTCTTCTCGGCCTCCAGAAGTCTTAAGAATGTCTTCTTGCCTCTGGGGGGGGGGGGGGTTCCATCTGTCCCTGCCACCTCCAGCTTTGTCCGGTGGGACTTGCTTTCCTAATAAGGCCTTCATTCCTGACTCTACCTCCATTCCTCTCCCCCTTAGGCGCGGCTGCCAGTTAAAGGTCCCAGGGGAAATTCCTAATCTCTTAGGAATTCCAGAGTAAAGACTTCTACAACCATGCTCATGCTTCAGGCACACCACATGCAGGACTGACCTTAAGCTAGGAGGCAGCCCCTCTGACTTCCCTGCTATCTCGTGAACTTGATCTGCAAGTCAGAGCCCCGGGAGTAGTGTTCTGAGCACCGTCTTTACTTCTGAACACGGAGATAGATATAAGGCTAGGTAAAGTGTCCCTCGGGGGTCTTTCTTCACCAAGTTGTGAGATCTTTGTAAAGAGTCCTAGTGGGAATTACCAGGCCCTTCCACTAAGGAACGCTGTTGACCTCTTCAGCCCTGTTGACCTCAGCCCTGCCTACTTGACTTCTGCCTTTGCCTTCAAAGGAGGCACCTTCTCCTCACCTTCATCTTCAAGCTCTGTGCGCTTCAGGATGAACCGGAGCTGCCCTGACGGGCTTTACCTGTTCACCATAGTGCCCCTGCTCCTATCTGGTGCCTCGGGATATCCCAAAAGAAAACAGCAGAGGAAGTATCGGGTAGGGTCTTGCCTGCCAGCAAGCGGCTAGGATGCCCCATTAAGGAGTAGTCCCTGAGGCATCCAGATTTGAGACGGCCTCTCACCGACCACACAGGCCCTGGCCACAACAGCTCAGCGGAGCCAGGAGATGGGTCTGGAAGAGTTGGGATTGTAACAGCCAACATTTGCAGATACTATCTTACTCTGGAGGGCTTCAAATTACCCATAAAGTGGACACAAGTACCGCCCCACAAGCAGACAGTATCAGGAAGGCTTAGTGACTTGCTGGGTCCTCTCCTGTTCCTTAGATGGACACCCAGGGACTTAACCTCAGGTCTGTCTGGCCCAACACATGGGCTTTGGGCACTAGAAAGGGGGAAGGTGTACAGTGTGCCATGGTTTGATGGAGAAGGGGTGGGCTACTATGGGAGGGGTATTCTTTTCCCTCTCCCCATCCTCCTCTACTCCTCCAGAAGTTGGCCAGACTTCCTTGGGAGCTGAAGAGAAGGAAAGTCCCCGGAGCCTCTCCATCCTCTCCGCCCTCTCCCGCATCCATCTTCCTTCCAGCCAATCTTCTTCCTCTGTGTATCTCCCGGGTCCACGAGGGAACTGAGGACCCCCAAAGCCAAAGCCCTCCACCATCACCCCTCATTTTTTGGTTCCTCCCTCTCAGGTCTTGACCTTTGTGTGGGGTGAGAGGCGGGACGCACTGAAACCCACTCCAAAAGCAAGACCCGAGGAGAAATCTTTGCATATACTGGAAACCCCCCATGCTTCAGAGCTAACTCAGAACCCAGCCAAGTATGTTCGGAACACCCCAGCTCCAGCCTTGGCTAGTCTCTGCCCTGGATGCAGCAGGAAAAAGTCAGCCCTAGCTGGAGCTACCTTGCTTTTCCAAGGCCAGTTTCTGAAAGGGTGGAAAGGGGTGGAATTACAAGCATAGGAAGTGCCCATCTTTACTCACATGTCCTTTCCATGGGCCTGTGCACCTCTGTCTCTTTACCTTATCTTAATAAAACTCTTGTTAGTGGGGGGGAAAAAAAGCATAGGAAGCAAATGCAAGAGGACAGAGGCTGGGAGAGGGCCAGCGAATACAGTTTGTAACAGGCTGGTGGCTTCCCTCCCTGCACCTGGGTGGCGTCGCCCAGACATCAGCCCCTCCGGCCTTATCTCTAGGAGAGGCAGAGGTAAGGAAGTGTGAGGTATCATGCTCACACCTTGGCTCTCTGGACAGAGACCCCTCTCCGGGAGGATAAGAAAGCCCCTCTAGACTTGAGTCTAGGGCTGAGAGGTAGACCATGGAAAGAGGCTTCCCTTTCTGTGTTGGTGACCGCCTCCAGAACTCTCTACCCAAGGCAGAAGGTAGGTTGCACAGGGGCCCCAGGGCCTGTGAAGTTTCAGGTCCCATCTCTGCCGCTCCTGCTCTTTCTCCTCACTAGAAAATAACCGTGCAGGCATGTCAGGGCCTTCAGAGCCTTGGGGCCGATGCTGGCTCATGGCACACACTCGGATATATGAATTCGTCAGCCTACGCAGAGAAGAGTGACCTGGCCACAGCCCTCACGGGATTCTAACAAAGCAAAGGAAATGGAATAAAATGCAGGCCTGCCCAATCGTGGAGCATATTCTCCTAATTACTTTGTATACCCATTAGCTATATGACATCCCCAAAGTCATTAACCTCTGAGCATCATCTTTCTCATTATCTATAAAACTGTTTGGTCAGTGGTTTCCAAATGCTTCCAGCCAGGTTTCCCTTTCTTTGAATGAAATCTTCCCGGACCCCTGCTGAAGAGCTTGTTTATTGAGCAGTACTAATGTGATGGGCACACACACACACACACAGCTTCTCACCACTGCCTTTGAACTTCCCCTGTTTGGCACTCCATAGCGCCACCTCAGGCAAAGCCCAGTCATTGCAGCTGTTAAAAGTACCCAGCGTCAGCTTAAAGCTTCAGCCTTTTATGTCCAGTGTGGTACCCATACCCTCCACCTTCTGCTTCAGGACAGGGAATGGCTAAGCTCCCAATGAAAGGAACATGGCCTTCTCTTCCCTAACTCCTCCCAGCTCCTCCCCAGTGTTCTTCTGAGCCTCCAGTCAGTTGCTGGCGTAGGGCAGATAGAGTAGACTCTAGAGCGATCCCTTTACTGCTTGGGTAACTCTGGTCCTCCAGGGCTGCATGTCCCTGGCCTTGACTCCTCAGGCTTCCATATATGCCTGCTGGGGACACCTTCCCACCTGATCCTGAGGATAGCGGCAGTCAGCCACTGGGATGAGGCACTAGCCCCATGGCCCAAGTGAAACTACTTCCTTGGGTACCCATCCAGAAGACCCTCCTGTAGGTCTTGCCTCACTTGGCAATGGGAAGCTAACTGCCCCCACATTCGGCTGCCTCAAGTACAAGGGCAGGTCAAAGAGGCCCTGTATGAGATGTCCAGCTAGGAAACAGGATGGCCCTTCTCTTTTCATCCTCACTGATACCTACAGCAAGGAGCTGCTTCCCACACTTGCCTTGGTCTGCAGGGACCCCACACAGAGGTAAACACCAAAGCACTTCCACAAGACAAGCAACCAGGGATGGCTAGGAACCCCTGCCCTATTTAACAAGTTCCCACCAGGTGACAGGAGAGGACTTGCCAGAGCGAGAAGAGACTCCATTTGTTTGAGAAGGTGAGGGGATCGCATCTCAACTTATTGGCTAAGATCCGGCGTAGTGCAAGGTGAGGGAGACTTGGGGTTTTGGTTACAACGTGAAGGTTACAGAAGAGTACTCACTCAGCACTCGCATCCAGCTGGCTTGTAATGTGTCCACGCACCCCCCACCCCCGTGTCTCGTAGTTGGAAATATCTGGAGGAAGCAGGGTTGGCGTCTGGAGCAGGCCTTAGAGAGCTCTGACACAGTCCTGAAACCCACCCAGGATGTGTTAATCACCAGTTAATCCATCTCCTCTAACAACCCTCTTTTGCCAGTTAAGATGTAGATGGGGTTGCTCCACTGTGAAGTCAGGGAAAATGGAGCCAGAGACCAGGGAAACGAGTAGGTAGCCATCGCAAGCATTATAGAGGAGCCAGAGTAGGTCCAGCAGCTTGCGGAGAAGAGAAGCGGGCTCAGGTGGAAAGTGCCGGGGAAAAGCTACCTCTGGCCTGAATCCTCATGAAGGCATGCTCCTCTCTTGTGCCCCTGAGCAGGGGGAAGAAAGAGGAACATGGCCTCACGACCTGCAGCCACCACCCCTGCCAGGAGGACATCACGAGGAAGAGCAGGAGAAATCCGCTGGGGACGAGAGGCCTGCCACAGAGCCCCTCTTTAAGGTCCTGGACACGCCCCTGAGTGAGGGGGATGAGCCCACGACGCTGCCAGCCCAGCGGGACCTCGGGCACACTGTGCAGATGGAGGGCTTCCTGGGCAGAAAGCATGACCTAGAGGGGCCCAACAAGAAGGCCTCCAACAGGTGTGTTGGGGAAGGGCCACTGGGGAGGCTGAGCAGCTCCAGGGCTCACTCCGCCAGCAGAGCTTTGGTAGCACAGGTGTACCTGAGCCTTTGACTATCCCTGGTGTTACTTGGCATGATAGGAAACGGCTATCTTGATTTGGGTTCTGAGTTCAAATACTGTGACTTCATCAAAGATGACCCAAATCCCTGTTAGGTTCCCCATTTGTAAAATGGAATGAGGATGGATGATGATAACAGCTGGCCTTTTCAGAATGGATGCTGTGCCATGCCCGGCACACAGCGGGCTCATGGTGAGCACTGGCCAGTTATCCCAGGGGTGGGCAACAGGAAGTCTTGGTGCCGACAACGTGGTCTTGATCAAGCCTCACTTTTACCCACCTAGATTTCACTTTCCCTGATGTAATATGGGAGGTGATTGGGGAACATGAATGACTGGGGTGCCTGCTGCAGACCCCTTCCAGTACTGATGCAAGGATGGCATCCTTTCATGCCACGGAGCCAGTCACATTCTGCCCCTGCCGGGGGTCCCCAGGGCCTTTTCCTTTTGAGCAGTGCAGGGTCTGAGCCAGCAGCCTGGGGCAGAAGAGAAGTAGGCTCAGGTGGAGAGCGCCAAAGAAAAAGAAATGGGCCAGCACTGGGAGGTGGAAGCCAGTGGTACCTCCAGTCCCCTGGCGGACTCAACAGAGCTATTTCAAATTTAAAAAAGGAACAAGCATGTGGGGACTCAACCGTCCCGAAGAGATTCACTGTTTAAGCGAAGAGTCCATGGGAAAGGGAAGAAACTAACATTTATTGGGCACCTCCTGTATGCTTGGCATTCTTGTAAGACTGGTCAGATCTTTATGTCTGCAGTGGAACACTGCACTTTCCATTCCCCAGATGGGGAAGTAGCACCTCAGAGAAGTTAAGTCATGCTCAAGGCAGGACTTCCTTACTGCAGGTGGAAGGACCCCGAGCGGTCAGAGGCCAGGGCTTCCTCAACAGGGCTCTGCAACCACTGTCTCAATCAGGTTCTCTTTGGCCAGTACTGCTTCCTTCTGTGCCCTCCAAGCTCCTCACCTGCCTTCAAAAGACAGACAGAGGAAGGGAGGAGGGCCAGACGCAAGAGAAGCCGAGAGCTTCTCAGTGCTCCTTACCATAAAAATGCAGCAACATGCCCCCCGTTGTCAGTACAGGAGCTCGGGCAAGCCCACCATGAGCTCAGGAACTCCCTGTTCTCCAGACACAAGCAAAGAGACGAGCCTAGACTTGCAGAAATCTGGTGTTTGAGGGTTTTTTGTTCTTTTCTTTTTTTCTTAATGATAGGACAGAATCAGGCGTGTCTATAATATCAGCTTCAAGACCAGTCTAGGCTACATACTTGAGATCCTGACTCAAAAAAACTCAACTCAAAAAAAAAAAAAAAAGTACAAACAACAGAAAAGGGGCTAAGGCAGTAGTGTACTGAGTATACCATATGTGTATAAAATCAAAACAAAAAGCCTTGTTTAATTCTGCTCACTGACGTGCAAATCAAATGTGCAAAGAATAAAGAAATAGTTTGAAATTCTGCTTCGAGAAACCATCAGAATCATAGCATTCACCTAGCATGTGGAAGACCCTGGGTTTAGTCCCCAGCACTGTAAAACTTAAATAAACAGTGGCTAGGGATGTAACTCTTAAGTAGAGCATTTGTCTAGCATGTTCAAGACCCTGAGTTCTAACTCCAGCACCAAAAAAAAAGGGGGGGGGGGGGGCAAGAGGGACCTTGGAGAGATGGCCAGCAGTTAAGAACTCAAGATTTTCCCCAGCACCTGCATTAGTGGCTCACAACCACCTGTAACTCTACTCCAGGGGATCTGGACTCCAAGGGCACCTGCACTCATGAACACATACCACAATCAGACATGCAAACATACACGTAAGTGGCACTTGCCTTTAAGGTAAAGGCAGTGTATCTTTGTGGGTTCAAAACAAGCCTGGTCTATGTAGTGAGTTCCAGGCCAGCCAGGACTACAGAATAAGATCCTGTCTCAAAAATAAATAAATAAATAATTTAAATCTTAAAAAAAAAAAAAAAAACTAGAATTATTAGCAACAAACTGCACATAGGAATG
>CABHPQ010159530.1:68340-78872 GCA_902168405.1 Peromyscus aztecus
AAAAAAAAAAAAAACCAAAAAACAAAACAAAACAAAATAGGAAAGCAATTGCCCATTGTGATAAAGGAACATTCTCAATAAATGTAGTTTCTTAGGCTTAAAAAAAGAAAAAGGAATATTCATCACATTACTATTAAATTGTAGATAACTTTCGCACTATTATAAGATCCACCATACAGCTACACAAAATTATTTTTACATATTATTATGATTATGATATTATTGAGATTATGAAGAAATACCCATGGCATAGTGTCATGCTTAAAAGCCAAATATAAAATTGAATATGGAAGGCTAGGCATGCATCTCAGTGATAGATGTTCAGGGCTCAATTCCCAGCAGAGAGAGAGAGAGACAGACACAGAGACAAAGAGAACAATATACAATATAATCTAATTTTAGTTATCTCTGTGAGTAGATCTGCTAGTGATATTACATGCAGATGGTTTTTAATCTCTCTTTTTTAAACAACAGAATCGGTTACTATTTATCCAGTCCCCCCTTCCTCCAAAAGGTGCAGTACCAACAAGCTTCAAGACTATACAGGTGACATGCCTATCCACATTGTTGCAGGTCCTGGAACAACCTGTACTGTGTGCTCAGGAACAGTCAGCTGACCTTCTACAAGGATGCTAAAAACCTGGCCCTTGGGGTGCCCTACCATGGAGAGGAGCCCCTGGCCCTGAGGCATGCCATCTGTGAGATTGCTGCCAACTATAAGAAGAAGAAGCATGTATTTAAGCTGAGGTGAGCTTTGCCGCCCAGCACCTCTGCCTGAGCTGTCTGCCTTTTGAACCTTTATGCTGATGGCTTGATTGGGCATGAATGGCCAAGTAGAGACTCAACTCTAGTCCAGCTCCAAGCTGGTGCTGTTCCTTGGGTGTTTTTAAGTTAAAAGAGTCATGGTCTCATAGACTTTTAGCTTTCTTGGATGGCCTGCTGCCCTAGAGGGGCTATAGGATAGTGGCTAGCTCTCGGCCCAGGCAAAGACTTCCAGAGATAGTACCACGACACAAAACCCTTTGTCTTCCTAGGTTAAGCAATGGCAGTGAGTGGCTCTTCCATGGCAAGGATGAGGTAAGTACTCAGAAGAGGCTAACAGTGCGGTGGGTGGAAACCTGACCCTTGATCTCAGCTCTCCCTCAGAACGGAGCAGCCAGAAGCACACCCATCCCTTCATGGCCCTAGGAAAGCTGTGTACCTCTAGACTCCCTGACGTCTCCACCCTACAGGAGGAGATGTTGTCGTGGCTACAGGGCATGAGCACTGCCATCAACGAGTCCCAGAGCATCCGTGTCAAGGCACAGAGCCTGCCTCTACCTTCCCTCGCTGCTCCGGATGCCAGTCTCGGCAAAAAGGACAAGGAGAAGAGGTTTAGCTTCTTCCCCAAGAAGAAGTAGCAGCTGGAGGGCCCCCCTGTGGGCGGGGCCAGCCAGGCAGCACTGCAGTGTGCATCTGGGGACATGCAAGGACCAGGAGCCCGTGGCCTGGACCTCTGCAGCGGCCAGTCCTCCTCCTGCCTGCCACCCACTGCCTGCAGCCTGCCTGCTCGAGCTGCTGGGCCAGCCCCAGGGCCCACACTGCACCGTAATAGCTGCCTTGCCTGCCTGGCCTCCCTGGCCTTCCCGATGCCTGCCAACAGCCCTCCACCTCCCCCACCCCGTGCAGCTGGCTGGGCTCCAGGGACAGGAGGTCCAGCTCCTTTGGGGCTAGAAACGGTTCTGGGTTCTGTAAGGCATATATGCTCCTCTTCCTGCCCCCCAACAAGCTGGGAAGCCTGGTGGGGTTCCTCCAGCACTGCCCACGACCACAGCCACTCCCCCTTGGGGGTCACTGACTACAGTCAGCCAGGGAAAAGGAAAGGGGATATGGGCAATGGCTGTCCTGCCCCTTAGGGGCAGGAGGAAGGGCCTTCCGAGTCCCAGCTCTGGGCAAGGGGCTGGTGGGGTACCAAGGGGACAATAAGGGATGTCAAGCTTTGAGTACTGCCAGCCTCCTCCCCGCTGGGCTCCCTCAGAAATGGGACTCTCTCCTCAGGGCTAGTATGTCCCTTCTTTGCTTCTTCTCATACCCCTGGGAGTTTTGGTGAGTCCTGAGTGGACGAGCCGCCCGCTCTTCCTCCCTATGGCACCCTTTGCTGCTCCTAGCATCAGGAGAGAGTATGAGGACCAGAAGCCCTCACGCCGCTCCCTTGGAAGCCCTGGCTAGAGCCTCTTAGGGCTCAGGCCTCTGCCGCAGGCGGGACAAACAGGTCCCGGCCCTGCTTAAGGCTCTGCCTCTGTACTGCGGTTCTTTTTTCCTACTCCCAGTTGCAACCAAACCAACAATATGTGGCCAGGGCTGGTGCCAGATACAAGCTGAATGTCCAGCTCCTGCCGTAAAGTATCTCAAAGCTAAATGCCCACTGCCCCCCCCCCCCGCCCCGTCCTACCCCCTGCAGCTGGTACCAGGCCAGTGGCTGGGCATAGAGCTCTGTTTATCACCTAGGGGTGACAAATGCAGGCATGTGATACAATTACCCCTGGAACACAGGGATGGATGTTGGGGACATAGTCATAAAGGTGTGACCCCTTTTGATTGGCTTCTGCAAGCCTAGTCGTAGGTTCTGGGGGGGGGGGTGTCACATGGTATAGAGGTCACCAAACATCTACTACCCCTCTCCAAGCATCAAGAGAGGCTCTGCAGCCTATCCCTAGGGAGCGCTTTCCACGCCTGTGCAAGAACCAAGAACAGGACCACTGGTCCCGACGACTTTCTCTGCTACGCAGCCAGAAGCAACACAGCTCCTGCCCAGTGTGGCAGCTGAAGTCAGGGAGAGTTGAGGCAACAGGCCTTTTCATCTAGGAGACCATCCGTGTCCCCAGGGCTCCCAGCCAGTTTCTACTGCCTTCCCTGTGGGTAAGGCTCAATGGCAAGCATCCAGTTACTGGGCCTCCCCAGAACCCCTCATTGTTGATCCGGGCAGGTATAACTCAGAGATCAGTTCCACCTTGTGGCCCCCCCCAACATGTGAGTATGAATGCAACTCCAGGAGACAACCACCACTGAAGGAAGACCTTGGCCATCGGGGCCTGATCTCCTCATCTCCGCAGCATCTTTACTTGGCCTCAGTTTATCGGAGATCCTATAGCCCTCTTCTATGGGGAACGTAGTTAGCACCATTCACCAGCCTCTTCTTACAGCTGGAGAAACCAAAGCAGTGGGCAGGGAAGCATCTGCAACCCTGACAATTAAAAAAAAAAAAAAAAAAAAAAAAGCCATGGTGCATGGGAAGGCATGCCTATGTCTGGGCCAGGAAGTGGGCTCCTTGCTGAAGCGTTAGGTGGCAAGCAGCTCCCTCAGGCAGTTTCCCTGGTCTAGTCTTTGGGAGGCGGGGGACCAAGGGACGAGGGTCTACATTTCCTCTCTACATGTACCCATGTAGCACCTGAGGTGAGAAATTCCAGTAATTCCACAAAGCCAAGAAAGAGAAGGCTCCCATGGAAGAGCTAGAATTTCACCCCAAAGGATCACACAAGGCTAGTAAGCTGCACGTGACCCTACTACCATCACAAACAGCCCTCCCACACTTCTCACCCACATCACCCAGGCCCTGAGCACGGAACCTACTGGACCGACTCTGCAGGTGGCCAACTTTGGGGGAACTCTGCACTCCAGGGCTAGGCGCTCCTGGTGCCCTGGCGAGGCTGATTTTCCTCCTGGTATTTTCTACTTTGCAGTCTTCCTTGACAGTACCCCCGAACTGGGTTAGCACAGCTCCAGCCCACACCAGCATAACAAGCTTCCTCCCCAGGGTAGATGGAGGAAGCTCTCTGGGCACAGTCAGGCAGTTCTCCTTCCCTCTCCCCTCGTCCTGGGTCTCAGCAGACAGGCTGAGGAGGAAGAGAGGGTCCTGGGACCCTCCCACCCCACCTCCACTGGTACTAACAGAAGTCTGTGTAGCCCCGCCCCAGCCCCAACCTCTCCTTCCTGCCTACTGGAGGGCAACCGGTCCCCTAGGCTGGTCCTGGATCTCCTTCCTCCCTCAGCAAGAGGAGGAAGGGGCCAGCAGACCAACGGCTTGGTCCACAAGCTCAGGGAGGACCCAGGAGGAGACTGTAGAGGAGTGCAACCCTGTTGGGCACAGGTCACGCCATCTGGGGCTGGTCCTGGGGCTGGCTGGGCCTCGTCCTCCACCCGCTCAAATGTGCTTCCCCAGAAGAATCCCATTTACTAGTTTTTCTAATAAATCAGTAATACTCTGTGTAGGTTTCTGTTTCTTATTTGACTAGCCCCATGCTCCTCTGAACTGGCCTTCAGAGGGCAGGCCCCATGGAAACGGAGGGACAGCTAGACTTTAGTTTGTTCCTGAGTATTATGGGATGACTCTGTTGGTATCCAGGCCCTAGACCCATTCTGAGGCCCTGAGGAAGCTTGCTCATTCACGAATTCAATCAAGTCTTGGGCAAAGTTGTTTCTAAGCAACCACTCTTCATGCTGCTAACGACAGGGTGCAGGAGCCCGAGACCCATCCTGGGATCCATTTTCTTTCAGGTTTGTTTGGCCCGGATGGGACACGGGACCGCCGGGTTTCAGAAGCTCCCAGATAATTCTACCAGGTGCCAGTGAAAAGCAACTGTCCCCGTCCAAGGTTCCCAGGCACACCTTAGATGTGGAGTGTGAGGCTCATCCGGAAGACATGAGCTCCAAGTACCCAGGCTCCAGGCCTGAATGGCATCATGAAGGTTGAGAAACAGTGACTCATCCAGTCTTCAATCTGTAGACGAGGAAAGTACAGAGCTAGGTGACCCAGCTAGCTGACAGCAAGGCGGGGACAAGCCAGTTGAGTCACCTATCTAGTGCATTTACGGCTGCTACCAGGTGTCACATCCTGGGACTGGCCCGCTCAGAACCAGTAGCTGTCTTCTCAATGACTCCGCAAGTAGCCACAGGAGACTCAGCACAACTGATAGGGCATGGGTTAATGCAGTTCCGCTCTGCTCATGCTCAGGAGACCACCACCCACCTGACAGAGGGGAACCTGACGGACCAATATTCAGATTCATTCCATCCTCCTAGGTTGGACGATCCCCAGGTCTTAATTCTGCAGACACACTCGAGAGACTGACCTCTCTATATCATTCACCAGGGCCCTACAGTCCCCTCCTTTCTGGCCCTGGACAGAACAAACCAGACAAAGTAAGGCTGGTCTTCCGTGGAGAAAAGAGCCCACCCAGATATGGTGCATTCCTGGCCCTCTGCAACCAGACACTTCTGTGGATGCTGTGAGCAGGGTCCACCCTAACAAGATGCACGTGCACTCCCACAGCACTGCAAACCAATCTAGGACATTTCTAAGCCTCGGCCTTAGGATTCCCTGCTCCTGGGAGCTGGAGAGGGAGAGATGAGTAAAAGACATTGGACACTAGAAACTCCTGCTTATCTGAGGTGTTCCGCTCGCCCCCAGCAGCTCCAGCACTTTCGTACAACTTGGGAGAAGAGCTCAGGCTCGCATGTGAGATTCTCACCCCAGAGTGGACACTAGGCTGTGCGTGGACAGAGAGAGCAGTGCACAGAAGCAGACATGGCCCGAGAACAAAGTTCCCACCTCCCCTTCTGTACCCGACAGGACCTGTGAGCACCCTGGTGTCTCCTGCTCTTTTCCTGTGCTTAGACATTGAGTGAGCATCGCACGTCTCCTGACCCATGAATAACCCTCCCCCACCGTGGTCCCCAGTAAGGAGGCCACACGCAGGTTGGCTGGATGGTCAGCAGTGGTTATTGCACCATTGGCGAATAATGAAATGTGTGTACATCAGCAACAGCCATGGGGCCAGCAAGACAACCTTCAAGAGTACCTGAACTAAGTCCGTTCCGTTCTTGACAGGACACACACACACACACACACACACACACACACACACACACCCCACAGGATTGAAAGCAATAAATTATTGGCCTCATTCCTGCCTAGGTCCTAAGACAAGGCAGTTAAAGAGCAAAGCCTGCCCAGGCTGCTTCCTAGGTCTCCCCTTGGGTCCTCAGCCAGGCAGTGGCCAGCCAGTAAGGGAAGCCAGGACCGTGCTTGCTCTGTCTGGGCAGAGTCAGCTTAAATAAAATATCTGGCTTCTTATCAGAGAAGTATTTACAAGTTACGTGGCTCATCTGGGCCCAAGGACAGTTTATCGTAGGACCTCCCTGGGGAGGTGAGGGCGTGCCAGCACAGGTAGCAGGTGAGTTCACACACGTTCCCCAAAGCACTCCTCCAGAAGAATCGAGGGACAGCCGTAGTGAGCCAGGCCCGGTTTGGAAGCACGCCAGTCCCCAACGCGGCTGTTCTCTCCCTCAGGAGTCAGTCAACCCACAGAGTTCAAGGCTTGGAATTTCTCCCTCAGGTTTCTCACTCTACCCTGCTTGTTTGTGTTTGCTGGGTCCTTGGGACCTTCTTCCTTGGGCTGGTACTCTGCAGACCCCTCAGCACCTTGGCTCTGTCCCTTCAAAGCTACGAGTGTACTGGATTCCTTCCTGCTGCCCTCCTCCAGCCCCACAGTGGAGCCAGGATGGGGCCCCTTCTCCATGACAATCACTCGCTGGTTGTTCTCCAGGGTAAGGTCTGCGGTGATATACAGGTTTTCACCTCCATTCAGCCTGCTTTGGGCAGGAGACTCAGGAGGTGGAGGCTGGGAGGCCTCCCCACCTCCCTGGCACCTCTTAGTGTTCAGGCTGCAGGAGCGGCCCACCTTGCCAGACACAGGAGGCTCCACTATGTTCTCAGGCAAGGAGTGGCTCCGGTTGACCAGCAGGCCGCGTGGCCAGCTGCTCTCAGCTTGGGCAGCCTTGTCGTGGGACGTATACTTGGAGCAGAGCTCTCGGACATCGGGCCAGTTGAAGGTCTCAGTGTCGTAGGGGCTGAGGGGGCTCCGAGTGGAGGGCCGGGACCCAGGGGAGGCGGTTCTTGGGCTGAGCGCAGAAGGGCTGAGGGAAAAACGGCGTGGGGAGGTCTCCGCAGCAGAGGACGACTTGGAGGTGCCATGCTCCTGAGCCATCAGCTGCTCATAGCTAAGGAGGGATAGCACAGGCCTCCTCCTGGCTGGGGAGAGAGAGAGAGAAAGCATGAACCACAGCGAAGGAAGATGGCACCCGGAAGGGGGAGATGGGAACTAGCTTCAGCTGCATGTGGGGGCTGGAGTGTGGAGAAAGAAATCCCATTTTGGGCCGGGCGGTGGTGGCGCACGCCTTTAATCCCAGCACTCGGAAGGCAGAGCCAGGTGGATCTCTGTGAGTTTGGGGCCAGCCTGGGCTACCAAGTGAGTTCCAGGAAAAGGCGCAAAACTACACAGAGAAACCCTGTCTCAAAAACAACCAAACAAACAAAAAAACAAAACAAAACAACAAAAAAAGAAATCCCATTTTACCCTCTGCTCTCACCTTGGTAAGGAATGAGCCCCTGGCCATTTCTCCAAGCTCTCTCTGCTCAACTGCAAGAGCTGGGGAGGGGGAGGCGGAAGCCTGAGGCTTCCATCAGGAGTACAGGACAGTACAGGAGTACTCAAGAGTGCAAAACCGGTTGCCAAGGCTCACTGTATACCACGTGGTGCCCGGGGTCCAGCCCTCTCATGGCATGGTCTCTTTAGAGGTTATTCCCCACACCCAAAGCACTGGATTCTAATTGGTTTTTTACCCCCTAAGCCTTCTACCCCCATACCTTTGCCCCCTGACAACTCTCCGGCTTCCTCCGGCAGGCCAGAGATGGTGGGGATCTGCTCATCCCTGTCAGGAGCTGCTTTATCCCACTGCAGAGGTGGCCTAGCTGCCTTGATGTTCTTAATTCGGAGGCTGTACTGGCGGGCCAGCTGGTAGACCTTGTTCTTGACACGCTCACTCATGTGGCTGTCCATCACATGGGAGAGCTGCACAATCCGGGGGTGCAGTGGGGTCACCAGCTCCCCCTGGACACCGCTGCTCAGCTCCTTCACCAGCTGCTTCAGCTCCCGGGCCAGGTGGGCTGGGTTGGGCTGCTCAGTGGGGGAGGCACTTTCCGGAGAGGCAACGGCAGACTCCTCAGTGATGGCCCCCAGTTCATGTTCCTCCAAGATGAACAGCGGCTCCTGTAGCTCAAAGCCATTGGTCTGGCTCTGGCCAGGCCCTGTTCGTGGACTCCTCTCCGAAGACTCCATCCTCTCCCATATCTTCACAATTTCTGAAGATGGGCGGAACTCAGCGTCTGTGACAGGAGCTAGGTCCCCTGTGCCTGGCTGGCTGGGTCCTGGGAGGTCGAACAAGGCCCACGAGGCTGGCCGAGAACTTCCTGGCCTCTTGTACCCAACTGGAGCTGCTGGCTCTGAATCTGGCTTGGGAAGGCTGTTGAACCTGGACACGGAGCTACGCACCAATCCTTTAGGGATGTAGGAGAGGCTCTCCCGCCGACGGATGCTGAAGCCCGCATCGTGGTGCTCTGCGTTTTCATAGTAGTTCTTAATTTTGTCCAGCAACTGCCGGTCTCGGGTGGACAACGCCGATTCCTTTTTCTTGCAGGAAGATCTGTCCGGTTCTGTAGGGCAGCCTGAGCCTACTACATTTGAAGATTCTGTCCCATTGACAGAAGGGCCATTGTCCGTGACCATGTCTACACTGATGGCCACTTCAGGGGTGGGTGGGTTGCTGAGGGAGTCCCCAGTGCTGCCCCAGCGGGCTAAGCCCTTCTCACTGCCCTCCAGGCTGAGCACACTGCTGCTCCGGCTGACAAGCCGCGGTGTCCCAAGGCCACTGGACTTGCCATCCTCCATTGCCAGGCTGCTCCGCCGAGAGAAGCTACTGGCGAACCGCTCAGCAATGACACTGGCCTGGTCTAGCACTGAGGGTGGCAGGAGGCTCTCGGGCTCCTGGGTGGCTCCCTCCTCTTCCTCCTCCTCGCTACTCAGGGCCTTAAGGTCCTCAGTGCCCTCAGCCTCCACAAAGTTCACCTCATCAACTGGGTCGTCCACCCCCAGCAGCCCCTTGGAGCCATGAAGCTGTGTTTCCAGAACTTCTGGAGATTCTGGGTCTGAAGGCATCTCAGTGCTGGGACCTTCCAAGGCAGTAAAGGCCTCCTGCTCGGCCCCAGGCTCAGGATCTGTCTCAACCTGGGATGCAACAGAGAACATATTAGGGGTAGGGGTGGTGATCCTTCATGAGGCTTGGGGGACAAGATGGTACAGCCTGCTCTCGGACCAGATAGAGGTTCTGCAGCTTAGGATAATCAGAATGAGCAGGACTCAAAAGCAGGACAACAGGTCCACTTATTTCTTTAGTTACCCTGCAGCTGGATGACAGGGCCATGAAAAACCCTAGAAATGAAGAAGGGAGGCAGCATCTCTCAGTGGCAGCCTGCATGGGAACTACAGGCACACTGTGAAGACACACAACATTGCCAGACACTAATCCAGATTCCCAGGGGCCCCACAGAGCCGAGAAGTATCTTGGAGACTCCACTGCCTGATTGTCAGGGCAGCTTGGGATTCCAGGTTTCAAACCCAGGAATGAGCAATTATGAATGGATATCCCAACTTCCCAAGGAACCAAAGAGTCCATGGGGCCAGGGGCCAGAGGGCAATTCAACCATGTGCTAGATCACTGTTGGAGGTGAGCTCAATCCCCAAATCCCACAGCGGAAAGAGAGACCCACCTGACTCCCAAGTTATGTTCACTGATCTCCATATAACCACACCGGCACTTAAACAGCACTTATACTTGTAAAACTCTCTTTCTTTCTTCCCGGCTTGTGTCGTCTCCCCCACCCACCCACACATACTTTTTCTCTGAATTAAAAATAAAGGTGGCCGGGTGGTGGTGGCGCATGCCTTTAATCCCAGCACTGGGAAGGCAGAGCCAAGCGGATCTCTGTGAGTTCGAGGCCAGCCTGGTCTACAGAGTGAGATCCAGGACAGGCACCAAAACTACACAGAGATACCCTATCTTGATAAAACCATAGATAGATAGATAGATAGATAGATAGACAGATATATAGATATGAGGGCAAAGAATTTGGCTTCTGTCAGCCAACCTGCCTTGGCATCTGTGAACCCAGCCTCTCTGCATATGCCCAACAGATGGGCAAGGAGAAAGCAAACAGGAGAACTCCCTCCTGACCACCTGGTCATTGGAACCATAAACTGCTGGCCCAGGCAGCTTCCCAGAGCAGTCCTCTGGGAAAGGATCAGTGCACACACAAAATTCAGAAGTACCAGACCCAACTCCATAATCTGCAGAGCTGCACCCATGATCTAGACCTGCCCTGCCCACCACAGTGGCCATCAGCCATTCTAGCTGAACATCTGAAATGAGGCCCAAATCAGCACCTGTTGGGAGAGTAAGATCCATCTAGATTTTGAAGGCTCTGTATAAAGCATAGAATGTATCAGTAATGTTACTCTGGCAAAAATTATTATAAACATAAATAATTAGAAATTAGAAATTATTGCTGGGCGGTGGTGGCGCACACCTTTAATCCCAGCACTCGGGAGGCACAGCCAGGCGGATCTCTGTGAGTTCGAGGCCAGCCTGGTCTCCAAAGC
>CABHPQ010159531.1:0-15181 GCA_902168405.1 Peromyscus aztecus
TCTATCTATCTATCTATCTATCTATCTATCTATCTATCTATCTACAAATAGATAGTAAAGATGATATATATATATACAAAGATTATATATATATATATATATATGTATCTTAAGTAGTTTGTTTCCATTTTTACTTTATGAACATTTTGTCTTTAGGTCTGTATATGCTTTGGCATGTGTTGATTTGAGATTATCTTACTGAAGAGTGATTTGAGGTCATGAAAGACACAACCTGCTTTAATATTTCTATATTTCAAGAATTTAAAAGGGAAAGTGACAGAAAATACTTAATTAGAAGGTTGAGAGTCCTGCATATAAGTGTTCAGAAAGCTTACTTCTAATATATAAGTCTAGTTTTAGCCACAAATTTGGATGGATTCCTTTAAAGTCCCTGAAGTTAACCAAACAGTTAAGAAATGCCCAGATGAAGCATCAATTGTATAAATAAAAGTGGAGCTGGAAGAGAGAATGGAAGGACAGAGCCCTGGAGCTTTGTGGGTACTTCATCCTCTGAGATCTGTGTCACATCTTCACACTCCTCGGGGTCTTGTGTGTGAGTGATCTTGGTACTTTCATTTTTCTGAGACTGTCACCAAAGGTGCCAGCAAACCCCACAACCCGGGCTTTCTCCTTGGCACTTGCTTTAGTCAGAGAATCTCTCACTTTCATGCATTTGCTAAGGAGGTTGAGCAGAAAATGTCCCAAATCAATGAGCACCATTTCCTTTTGGTTTAACAACATTTTTTTTCCTGAACAGAAATATATTTCTTTCAAGTTACATTTGATTCTAAGCAGCAAAACAGGACATATATTCAAAAATTTTTACAAAAATTTCTTGATCCAAATATATATTCCCCTCTTGTATAGCTGTTCTTCACATGCTGCAGGAAAGTTCTCCAAATCTTTCTGTCAGCATATACCAAGTCTTTTATTTCTGGTTTCTAATAAGAGGATTTTATTTCCTTCTCACCCAAATCAGCGATACCCTGATAGCACAAGTGCTTAGCATCAGCTTACTTAATCACACTTGTGTTTACTACAGCAGAGGATGTTTAAGCTCTTGTCCCTGTAAGCATTCTATTTAAACACTACACTCCTATTAATGGTTTAAGAGGTTCTATGTGTATTTTGATACAGTTTTTACCTGGGTTTGATTTCTTTGTTTCTTTTGCTTGTATTTTTCACTTTTTTTTACTCATTTTTTGTTGTTCTTTTTCCCACGATGTCTCTCCTGCTTCACAAAACTCTTCTATTTTCTTCCCACTGTCTCTCTCAAAAAGCATCTCGTCTCTGTCCTTCGAAGCCCCTCATCCCCCTTTTCTCTTGGACGGTTTTTACTTCAGCACCCTCTTTCATTACAAATATCTGCCATACTTTCTTATTGTTAGCATGTTACCACAACCAGTACCGGTTTAAACATTAATTTGTTATATTCTTTTTTATTGATTCTTCGTGAATTTCACGTCATGCACCCCAACCCCACTCCTCTCCCTGTCTGCCATATCTGACATCTGCCCTTGAAACCTTCGCCCCCAAAGAAAACTAAGAATTAAAAAGAATAATTTAAAAAAAAATCAAGAACTAAAATAAGGATTAAGAAAAGACAATTCTCACCATGGTAGTTGGGTAGTGGGGTGGACTGTCATACAGTATACCCTTTTCCCCAAACAATTTTATTACAAATGTTAATTACAGTGAGTCACTGGTTTGGTTTGAAGTTTCTGGCTTTTGCTACACTATCAATACTGGATCCTCACCAGAACTCCTCTCAGATACCCTATTTTTTCTCTGTGTCATGGGGATTCTGCACCCATACCAATAGCACTAGCTTCCTTGTTTTGCTCAGGTGAGTGACTGTGATAAGGCAATTCCACGGAGTCTGCCTGATAATCGAAACGGATTTATTCTGGGTTAACTCACAATAAGCGTAAGGGAGTTGGTCGCAGGATCCAGGAGGGGTGGGGCGCACTCTGTCTTGATCTGCAGCACCAGCATCCAGCATCCAAGACCACCACGAGGTAGCCAAGAAAGCAAGCACATACGCATCCCAGGTCTTAAGGGCCCCCCCTCAGCCACCCCCCACAGGTAACTAGCAGTTACCTACTACCTACTAGGGGCAGTGCTTCAGGGGTAAAGCACAGACAACCACCCCACAGGACAGGGCCAGCTCTCCTGCATTCATGCCACCAAGGCCACCTCTCCAGCACTGCCCTGATGAGGGGTGGGGCAAGCTCACCTGAGAGTCAAAGCCAATGAGCAGTAGGGTCAGCTTTCCTGCACTCATGACCTCCACCCTCAGGCCAGCTCAATCATTCACACACACCACCACCACAGCCAGCTCTACCCTGCTGCTCATGCATGGTGCAGGGCCTACTCTCCCAAGCTGCCCAAGTGAGGGGTGGGATCAGGTCTCCCAAGTGGAGTACCACAGCCAGTGATGGGCAGGGACAGCCATGCACAGCCCTCAGGCATATCAACATGGTCACAGGCAGCAGCCCAGACCAGGGATGTCTGTATGGTCTTTGGTGGTAACATGGACTATGGGCATAAACCAAGAACCCTGCTGCTGCAAGGCCATGGACCCAGACATGGCCATGAGTGGCAGCATGGGACATTACCATGCCCTCCAGCCACAGGGCAGGCTACTCACATCAGAGCATTCCTTGCATTTCCAGTTCTACCTCTCTTCACAACGCCTATCCCCATCTCTCCACCGCATACTTGCTCCTTAAAGTGGCATCCACCTCACCCACATGAGGCTGGAGTGCACTCCTGCACTGCGCTGCAGTAAGATGGGTCCTCTCAGGTGCCTCTTAGGCCAGGCCCATGCTGTGTGGGTCCGGGAGGGGCCCCTATGATGTCTCTCAGAATTTAGTATATTCTTGAGTTGTAGGTCAGAGTCCTGATGGGGTCCCTCTTAATAACCAGAACAGATGTCTTCAGAGACTTATTCTTGAGAGGCTTTGGAGGGCAAACTATTCCCCAGATTTCCTAGGCCCTGAAAGAAAGTGATATCACCAAAGCTGTGATTCTCTCTGTTTCATATTCACAAACAACACATGTATCTGATCTTTCATCCATTCTCATATCACTCTCTGACCCAATATGGGACAGAAAAGAAATGTTTACATTGTCAAACCTCATGTGGTTATAATTGGGCTTCCTTAAGCAATAATCCAGATCAGCTTCGTCACTTCAAATCGCCTTAACTCTAATAATATCTTCAAAGTTCCTATTACCATATAAGGGATTCATGGTTCATGGGAATTAGTGAGTGTAAATATTTGAAGGGAACACAATGATTCTCTTCACCAGAAATGACAAGCAATATTTTACCATGTCCTGCTTCATTTTATAATGGGCACAATAGAGAAAATACGTTGTTAAATATTTTGTCGTTGTACAAATCCATACATGTCCTAAATAACTTAAGACAGCTGTGATGTCACTGACATGAATATGTGTGGGAGTGCCACTGTATGGAAGGTAATTCATTATCTCATGAACTATCTTAAATATCACTTAAATACTTATAAGTAACTATTTCAATATCACTAGAGAACCTGAAACTACATTCCTTGTTGAGCATTTAATATCTACTCTTCTGTTTTCCTTTTCATAGAGAAAAAATGGTGACTTACAGAGTGGCCCTTACAAGAACTATCCCATTTTAATTTGTCCTTGGTGTTATTTCTTAATATGGATTTATAAGACTTTTTTATTGAAAATAATTATCTTTCATACAAAGATTCCGATTATGGTTCTAGTGTGCCAACTCCTTCCAGATCCTCCCCACCCACCCAAATCTACATCCTTCATTGTGCTCTCTCCCTCACTAGAAAACAAAGAGCAATCAAAAAAGAAATGAATAACAATACAATAAAATAAAAAACAAGCAACCCTGAATAAAACGAAACAATCAAATGAAAACCAAACAAACAAAAAGAGCCAACGTGAAAGTTCATGAACCACATCTGTGGAGACACACACATAGGCAGACACAGAAATCCCCTAAAAAATATAAAATTGGAAACCATAATAAATAATGAAAGACTAGTTGACTGAGAAACAAAAGGAAGAAAAGATGGCCAAACAAGGTGTTATGAGGCAAAGAGAAAACTAACTAAAGTCTGGTCAGTCGTAAGAGCGACTTGTATACTCAGTGAGACTCCATTAGAGAAAACTCATTTTTATTTGTCAGTGGTTATCCATTGGAGATTGTTTCAAGGTTAGGGATGCAGGCTTGTGTCCATTTACCCTCCCGGCACTGGGACACCGTTGAGCCCTGACTTGTCTGTGCAGGCCCTGTGTTTGCTGCCACAGTCTCTGTGAGTTCATATGTACATCAGTCCTGCTGTGTTTAGAAGCCTTGCTTCTTTGGTGTTCTCTCTCCTCTCTGGCTCTTAAAATCTTTCTGCCCAATCATCTGCAGGGTTCTCTGAGCCCTTAGGGGAGGGATTTGATGGAGACATCCCGTTTAGGAATGAGTGTTCCAAGGTCTTTCACTCTCTGCATGTTATCAAGTTGTAGATATCTATATTTATTCACATCTACTGCAGGAGGAAGCTTCTCTGATGACTGAGGAAGATATTGATGTATGAGTAAGCAGAATTATATTAGGAGTCATTTTGTTTCTATGTTCCTTTAGCAAAACAGAATTTTTTTTTTCCTCTAGGTCACTATCCTATCCAGTCTCAGGTGTGTGGTCACCCAAGCAGTGTCAGGGATGGGTTGGATCTCATGGAGTGGACCCTAGATCCTATCAGATATAGATTAGTTAGTCCCACAGGCTTTGTGCCGCTATTGGACAAGTGAGTCTTGCAAGGAGGTTTCTTGTTGGGTTGGTCTTTACTTTTCTCCTTTGGTAGTGTGCAGAGCACCTTCCAATACCACAAACTCTAGTCTGTAGGGTTGACAGCTCTACATAGGCACCTGCATGACTTCATCATACTAAACAACTTGTGTAGGTATTGTCTCCAGCAATAGGGCCTTGCAATTAGTTTGTAGAAAGCAACCACTATCCTTGGGAATTGCTGTTGGATGTTCTGTATGGCAAATGTGTTGCTAATAAAACACTAATTGGCCAGTGGCTAGGCAGGAAGTATAGGTGGGACTAACAGAGAAAAGAGAGAACAGGAAGGCAGAAGGAGTCACTGCCAGCCAGCCGCCGTCAGGACAAGCAGCATGTAAAGATGCCGGTAAGCCACGAGCCATGTGGCAAGGTGTAGACTTATAGAAATGGATTAATTTAAGATAAGGACAGTTAGCAAGAAGCTTGCCACGGCCATACAGTTTGTAAGCAATATAAGTCTCTGTGTTTACTTGGTTGGGTCTGAGCGGCTGTGGGACTGGCAGGTGAGAGAGATTTGTCCTGATTGTGGGCCAGGCAGGAAAACTCTAACAACAGGGAATGGCATAAGTCACTTGGGAGTTCTGATGGGGCCACTTTGGTCAGCAGATTTTTTGGCTGTAACCGATTCCTGGAACTGGGAGCTTCATTTGGTGTAAGACATGTCCAGTTAAGGCTCTCTTTCCCCTGTTATTCAGCGTTTCCATAGATTACTTTCATACACCTCCTAAAATTGACCTTAGTTTTAGCTGCCGTTGCTCATAATCTGTCCCTCCTATCACCCCTCTCTTTATTTGATCCTCTCTTTCTAGTCCCCCACATCAACCCATCATAATTATATATGTTATTTCTGCTTCCTAAGATTGATTATCCAATCCTCCCCCAAGTCCTCTACTCTATACCTAACCTCTATGGTTATATGAATTGTAGACTGCTTATTGAAGACTTAAGAGCTAACATCCTCATATACTAATTAATTCTTACATTGTACCTTTCTCTCATGGGCATCAATCTGCCTATTCATATACTTCCATTTTTACACTGCTATATAGAGTCCTAATCAGCTTTTGCCTTGTGTTACAATAATGCTAAGCATTACTCACATTTCAGTGTTTATTGCTGTAAGCCTTCTAGACTCTTATCACAGTGAACAGTGCAACCGGGGAACTCGCACCTGGGAATATTGCTGTTCAGAATGTTCAGAAGCTTTGTGCTGACAACTTGATGTGCTATGGATGACCCTCCGTCATTTGGCCTTGTGGTTTTAGTTGTTTCACTTCTACTTTTATTATCTGGCTCTTTCATACCAAAATTTGGTGATAACCTGCAGTGTTTACTCTCTTGTCTATCATTTTGGAAAAAAATTATTTTGATTACCTAATATCCTCCCTAATTTTCTTATTGATGATGCAGTGTTTTGATTTATCTCTTTGCCCAGACCACCTGGAATGAGGATTGACCTATGCACTCAATATGATTATGCTGTCGACATCCTTCTAATGTGTTTACATATTGTTCAATAGATTCTGAACTATTTGCATCAACCGTTATTAATTTCCTGTGCCTTGATGTGTCCTGTGTATACTTTTGCATTAAGCAAAGGTTAGATACTTCATGAATATTTTGAAAGAGTGAATAAATTATCACTAAATAGCAAAAGCATCTTGGAAGTTATTCCTTTCCCTTAGCTCTGTATCAGTAAACCCAAACTAGATTGAAATAAGTTTATCAGCGACATGTTGGCATCAGTTTTATATTTCTACAGATATAAGTGAATAATT
Source organism: Peromyscus aztecus (assembly GCA_902168405.1). Taxonomy (NCBI): domain Eukaryota; kingdom Metazoa; phylum Chordata; class Mammalia; order Rodentia; family Cricetidae; genus Peromyscus; species Peromyscus aztecus. The sequence goes on from CABHPQ010159531.1 coordinate 6,631, forward strand.
GTGATAATATTATAAGAATTTGATGCATTTGAGAGAGATCACTTACTTAGTATATATTTAATCTCTAAGAAGACTGAATAAATTCTATCACATAATTTCATCCTAGGAGATATTGATATATGGAGATAGTTTTTAAGTTGCTGCTAATAAGAATACCAACTAAGAAGGTGAGGTGTTGCCTTTATGGTTTCATTTTTTTAGTTATCACCTCCTCAAAGGTTCAAATTCCAAATCCAGTTAAATTATTACTTTTAAATTTTATTTATTTTTTAAAGATGGCATATAAGTAACATGTTTCATTATGAAATTTTTTTACATACTTTGTCTCCCTTTGTCCACAGTAGCCAACCTTCTGCTCTCATGAATGATTAAACAGTAGAGGTAACATCAGATAACTGGGATAAACATGTTTTACCATTTTATATAAATTTATGAAAGCACATCTAAGCAGAGGCCACGATGGGCTCTCTTTCTAAACTATCAGCTCTATGTAGGTTCTGGTATGGATAGAGTAACCCCAAATTGAATTATAAAATTTCAACTTACAGATACATACAGACTAGATGGTCAGGGGTGTTGACCTGAGAAGGAACTCAGAGACCCAGGCTGGGGTTAAAGGAGACACAAGCCCAAAAGAGTCAGAAAGATGTCATTGAGGAAGATAAAAGGAGCCCATGCCTGCTGCAGCTGTCAGAGAGGCTGTACTGTATCCAGCAAGTTGAAAGACTGAAGGCAGGAGGCTTATGCTACTGTGTTCAGTGTGAATTGGCAAGTGCTACTGCCAGTTAAAATCTATTGGGGAACTGAAAAATATCTAGAGGGAATCCTGTGCTCAAATACACTGCGGTAGAGCAGAGGTAATTGGGAATAAAACAGATGAGGGAAATTCCAATCCACTTGATGTGCTCAAATGAGAATCTTACAATCAGTGCCTTTGGAGATGTGTGGTTCTATGTGCTTAGAATAAGGAAATGCACAAGACAAAAAGAAAGTTTTTAATCAGCATCATTTTTTTTCTGAGATGCATACTTTCATATATGTTCTTTACTGCCTCTTTAGAGTAAATTACTTATTATTTTAATTACCAGTATTAATACAAGAGGTATTACAAAATTTATTCAGTTCTCCATGTTTTTCCTTATTAAAAATGCTAAGCAATCAATCTGAAAGAATTTTTTATTGCTAAAATAAAATTTAAATTTATGAACTTCAAATATATTTCAAGTTAAAAAGCATTATTTAAAACAAATGGAAAAGCAGAATAATGAAAATAATGATTAAATAAAAAATAACATGAATTAGTTCTTAAAAATTTATTTCTATTTTCTATGGACAATAGTTTTGCCTGCATATATGTATGTGTACTATGTGCCGTGCCTTCAGGATGCAGAGAAGGACATTAGACTCTCTGAAACCTGGATTATAGACAGTTATGTGTAGTGGGTAGCCATTCCAGCTTTGGTCTGGAAGTTCCAACCCCCACTGAGGCTTCCATAACTATCACGCCTACAAGGTGGGGCCAAGGGAGGGCCCTGGAGACCTGAGATCGGGATGCGCCATGCTCTCTTCCTGCTTGGAGCCGGGACACTAGAGGTAGACGGAGGAGAGTTCTCCAGAGAATATCACCGGACTGCGCTGCGTCTTTCCCAGAACCCGCCACTTACCTTCATTTGTAAGTTACGCCATTAAATAAATCTCCCTTTCAACTATGTGGAGTGACTTTAATAATTTCACCAATAGTTATGAACCACCATGTGGGTTCTGGAAAATAAACCTGGGTTCTCTGCAAGACCAGATTCTCTGCTCTTAACTGCAGAGCCACCTCTCTGGCCTTAACATCAATTATATATATATATATATATTTGTATAAATATATATGTATATATATATATATATATTTGTATGTAACACATACATACATAAGAGAATAGGGAATAGACTAAATTGAGTATGAATTTATTAAAATATAATAGTCAATCTCAATAATCTATACTTGCCTCTTGTGTCATGTTTAGGAAATGATGAAAAGCAAATATTTTCATTTTTTTAACACATGCAAGTAGGATGCAGTTCTGTGGACGATCTGAGTGTGTGTTTGAGTATGTGTCTTTATAATCCTTCCACATTAGTTTCTACTTTGTTCTGAGGGGAGGTATAAAAAAGAATGTGTAAAAACCTTCATGCCCTAAGAGTAGGGACGGAGGAGGGGTCTAGAAAATGCCCAGAAGTGAAAGCACAGTGATTATGAAGTGAAAGGCAAAGAGGAAAGTAATTTGAGCTGTTGGAAATGAAGTTTTTTTTAATAGAATGCTAGTAATGACAACTATGAATTTCTTGTGTATTGGAGGTAAAATGACCAACCAAAAGACACTGTATTTTAAAGGATTAAGGGTACTTATGTTACTACTTTGCGTATTACTCACTATAGCCATTTTGTTGTTTTGCATTATTTTCAGTATCTAAATAGGCACAAAGACTTTAGGAGCAGCCTGCTTCCAAATGACATTTAAGAACCCCTTAAAACCCATGTATGCACAATTGTTCTGTTAGGAAAAGTCGTGCATGCTGAATTGGTTAGCGATCCTTTTAGAGGCGCTTTTCAGAAGCATTAACACATCAAAAGCAGAACTGAACCTATTCAAAGAGTGAAGTATCCTTATGAAACTATTCATGCTACAAAATTCTTAATACACAAAAGACTCTAAGAATCTGGCTGAGAACAATATGACAGTAACTCTAATTGCCTGAAAAATTAGATACCTGACTTGGCTTAATTCTGAACAAGGTCAGATTGGTACGTTCTTCAATAAAAGATTACAGTCTAAGACAAATCTGAGTGGCCAAGCATGTAAACAAGCCAAGGAGATTTGAATCAGAGTAAATTCATGATTAATAATCACAAAGAAAGCAGGTTCTGTTGTGATGTGTTGAGCTATGCATCCAGAAACAATGGGGCAGCCTACTCAGAAATTGGAGACTAGCAACAAGGTCAGGAAGGTTTTCTACCTTAAGTGAAAACTGGAATAGATTTCTACTTTTGAAAATAGAAAATTCTGCTAGCATACATTCAAGACAGAAGATGAAGGCTTTTTATAAATCTCATGTTATAAAAAGGGGAGATGTAGGGAATATTCTTCAAATGGCATAATATCCTAAGAGAGTCACTACAAATGATAGACTTGACCTATGAGATGACTTTAATGAGTATCATATTTATATTAATTTTATTAATATGATTAATATAAGGGAAATCCATATGATATTAGTTTTAATACTAAAACAAATTATTGGAAATCCTGAATAATATGATATTAGTTACTTCTATAACTCTTGAGGCTCTTGTGTCAACACATTGAAACATTTAATAACTCCAGTGTTTGTGTTCTATCTTGCCTCTGAGAAGCGGGCACTACCTGAAGCCCTCTGCACACTTTCAAATGTCAGGCCACTGTGTGTGATGGTTCATCTTTTTATTCATTTACTTTTCCCTGCTAAATGCCAGCCTTTCTCTTGGGGCCTCCCTCTCTGAAGGGATAACTGTCTATATCTTTGAAGTTCTCTCTGTCTCCAAATTAGCTAGCTCTTCCAAAAAAATATCAGCTGTCAAAATTCAGCTAACAGCTAGTTCCTCAATTCCTAACCTTAACTCCCTGGAGTAACTTGAATCTATCCCAGGGATAGTGTTACTTAAGGCCCAGTATGTGAGTACTTGGTGACATGCATTTGCTTTCAAAATAATCTGTACATAGTTTAAGATTTTACCAACCAAATCCTTTTTCATCTTCCTACTCTGCTTCTAATAAAATATGAAGACATAGATACAGAAAGGGACTGTCGAGGAGCAAGCCACACACAGGGCACGAGCCCTGACCACTGCAGTGTGAGAACATAGTGTTCATCTGCCACAGCAGCAGCAACTGGTCAGAGCAGTTAGTTATATGCACACTAGTTATCGACAGTTCTTAGAGCAACAGTTTCAAGGCTCAGTTCTCTGCCTCTTGTAGAAAGATGAAATATATCATCTAATTCCTTTTTTGTGTGTGCATAGATTATGATTGACCAAAAGAGAAATGTGACCAAGAAGTCAGCAGTACTCATCAATATTTTTCTCTTTGTATTTATCCTAAAAGAATTCTCTCTGAGAATTTTTTTCAAACTTTCAACAAAAATACCGATTCTAAAGGTAAATATTATTACATGAGGATTTTGGCTGGCTTTGGTCAAACTGTAACCTAAACACGACCCATATAGGTGTGTAAAAGTACTTAGATCCCAATTAACTGCAAGTCAAAATCTTAGATCAGGTGCTTGCTAAGTTTCATAAAGTTAAGTAAATGAAGGTTGTTGTGGATAAGGGAGTTCACATAGTTCTTGCCTTCTTTAGAAAATGAAGTCATCCTGAGACAAAGCATTTTATCAGAAATGTACTTAGCAAATTAAGCAAAGCACTTCAAGGAGAGATTGGAATAACTTTGTCAATGGCATATTCATGTTTTTCAGTGCTTATACCCAGAGGTCTGAGTCTTTGTTTTAGAGCATTTTCTTGAGTGATCTCATAGTGAAACCTACGTGCTGTGTGTCAAAAAGAGAATGCAAATTGTTATAATTATGGTGCAGACTTTTTAGGGTGCAGACATTTTATTAGAGTATATGTGTGGAAAAATGCGCTGATGCACCAACCTATCTGCATTCTCAGTCTCACAGATGTCCCACCAAAAGGGAGCCTCATGTCAACCAGGGAAGAACTCTCATGGATGTCACACCACAAGGGGCCTCCTGCCAGTCAGGAGTGAAGTCTCATGGATGTTACCACAAAAGAGGGCCTCATGCCCATCAGGAGAGACAGATACTAAGATGCACGTGCTGTTTTCTTGGGTGAATCTCACATCTCACTTGCTTTTCAGAATGCTGAGAGTCCCATAATTGATCTCATGATCATATAGGTTAAGAAATTTTGCTACCCCCAGGGTTAAATATATATATATATTTATATTTATATTTATATTTATATTTATATTTATATTATATATATATATTGTGTTTGAGAATGAGTTTTACAATGAAGGTTGAGGCAAGTTTTTTTTTTTTAATGGGAAAATGGATTTAGGTTGATTGTAGAACTTTCCTACCTACCTTATCATTCTGCTCATTTCTACTTGCCTTCTAAAAGATAAGCTGGCACAACACATTCCCATGAAAAATGAAATTATCTACAATGTGTGCAAAGTACCAAATGAGTCTGTATTTTAAAAATTCAGGAAAAATGGTTGTTAAATGGGATGTTGAAAGATTTGTATGAATTTACCATTAAACTGTCTTAATTCGTTGTGAGCTGTTATAACAATATATCTGAGACATGATGATTCATTAAGATCAGAAAGTGGTTTCTCACAGTTTAGGAGTCTAAGAAGGTCTACCTGAAGGTGTCATTAGAGGCACTAGATGGCTAAGAACCTAACTGTGTACTGTTCCTGCAGATGAACCAAATTCAGTTCCAAGCCCCTAAGTCAGGCAGCTTACAACCACCTATAACAAAAGCTCCCTGAGATTCAGTACTCTTTTTGGACCTCATGGACACCTGAACTCACACACACACACACACACACACACACACACACACACACACACACTTTAAAATAAAGTAATTATAAAAGATGTCACTGTATGGTTAGCTGTTGATGACTCCCTGATCTTGGTGAGGGAAAACTTTTAAAATACAGAAGAATTCACAGGACAAGTTACACACATTCCTTTAGAAGCCTGTTTTAGGGATTTTAATCTCTCACACACACTCCATGTCCTAATCAACTCAGAAAGCCACACCTCATCATATGGTCACCTTTATAATAGCTGACTTTTAGAAGTGACACATTAAAACTTTGTTTCCTTTTAAAAGAAAAGGCTTATTGAAAATATACATAGAAAACTGAATAAAGTCTATGAGAGTTTATGTCATCGTATTTATCACACTAACTGGCTGTGCCACATGTCACTAAAATGATTTAATAGGAAAGAGAAATTCAATTCAGTATATCAGAATAACGAAACAATAAATGTGATATTCTGTGGCTAATTCAACGTGATACTTTCAAAACATTTGTTGTTGATTTTAGGATAGAAATGTTTCAGAGAAGGCTGGAGAGGTGGCTCAGCAGTTAAGAGAACACACTGCTCTTAAGTCACTGTTGCTTAGTCTTCCTGTAGGATACGGCTTTCACCTTTTAGGCTCCAACTGTTTGCATAATAATAGGAAACTGAGTGTAGCATATTTCTAACTTTTTAAAATCATTCTTATAACACGTTTGGCACTGCTTCTAATGTGATAATTTTAAAAGTAAAATGTTTATAATAATAACAAATAATAATGTACAGAGCCCACTACTCCAGATTCTAAGTTTCATGAATTTAGAAACTAATAGTTTATAATTTATGAAATGCCAACTCATTATACTCATTAATTTTCATATTAAATATAGAAAACAGTTTAAAGTAAAATTCATAGAAACATGTAGGTAGATCATAATCTTCTCAAAAGCATTATTATAACTGCTTCATTATGAAAAATTATAATGAGCCTAATCATAATATGTGGCAACAGAAATTAATACAAAAGCTAAGAGTAAGAGGTTTGAAGTAAGTACTTATTTTATGAAGAGCTTACTTCCTAATAACTGTAGCAGTTTCAATTTTTAGTTAGTGTAATCAAATATATTTCATGCATAATTTATGAGTGTTTTTTAATTCATTTAAGAAACCTTGGTCAAATCACAATAGAGTTATTGGTAAATAGTTTGTATTGACAAATCAAGAAAATACATGAATAACTTCAGAAAATTCTTAAAGAATATGAAATAATTTGCTGATATTAACTACTAATTATTACATGAAGTGAACTCAAGAAGTTCTAAAATAATGACTATGTTAAAATTATCGCCTCATGATAGCAACTTACCAAGACTTAAAATTAGTTTCATCTTTTAGGGATTAAGTGAAATATTTACTTGACATAATATTTTTTCTTTAATTTGTCTAACAGCTGTGTTAGATATGAATTTAACAAAAGCAGACATTTGAACTCTGTTGTTATCTGAGCTATATATAAACTTTTTATATAAGAAACAAAGCTGGGCGGTGGTGGCACATGCCTTTAATTCCAGCACTTGGGAGGCAGAGGCAGGCGGATTTCTGTGAGTTTGAGGCCAGGCTGATCTACAAAGCAAGTTCCAGGAAAGGCGCAAAGCTACACAGAAAAACCCTGTCTCAAAAAACCAAAAACAAACAAACAAATAAATAAATAAATAAATAAGAAACTAATAAAATAGTGGTGAATATTAGAATTTCAGAGTGTGGATGCATTACAAATTGGAAAAATGAATAATTAGCTAACCTTTTGAATCTGGACATTATTTTCAGTGTCTTACTGTAATTTATTCAATATCTTTTCCCTTCAGATTCTTACATTTTCTTCTCTTTCCCTATTATTTTTTTCTGTCTTCCTTCACTGTCTCATCTGGTTGTCACTTTTGCCCATAAATTACACGAGACTTTGAAAATTCAATGTAGTCTTCAAGAAATATGTCATACACGCACTTAAATATTAGTTATGTTTCCTGTTCTTCTGATAAAATAGGCAAACAAAAGCAGCTTAAAATAGAAAGGGCTTGCTTTGGCTCACAGTCCAAGGGTATTTTCCCGGCCAGAGTGAAAAGGTCATAACAATAAGATATTGAGATATGCAAACTTAAAAGGCAGCGAGGGATGAATATTAGTGCTTAGCTATTGTGGAAGCTGATCCCCAGGTATGATGGCTCTTCTCACCTCTATTAATCTCATGCAAAAACTACTTTACAACTGTGTCCAGCTAATCTGATACAGGTACTCCCTTAATTCTTAATCTGTTACATGGACCATCAAGATTTATCATTACAATTCACTTCCATAAAATTTGCATCTGATTGATTTTTCTTTAAAATGAGTAAATGCTTTTATAGATATATTTTGTTGAAGAACCAAAATAAATTCATTCCATCTATGGACCCCTAATAATTCACTTTTACTTTGTAACAATTTTAGTAAGTTAATTCCTCTAAAGTGTTGCAATCAGTACTAGAAATATGCATTGTTATTTGTATTTAGTAGAAATGAGAAATAAGATCTTATTATACTATGGAATTCTGTGTGACTTTTCAACTCTTTCTGGGACTAGATAGAAGGGAATGAAATTGTGGGAAATAGATAGATTAGATACTGGATTAATTCCAAGATATAAGACTTTCAACTTACTATATCTAGTTCCTTTATAACCTAAATTCTACAGATGTTGTCATGATTCATTAAATCTTTTACACAAGAAACATGGTTACTCAGTAAATTACTTTAACATGAGGGCTAATAACATATCTAAATGTGGTTAGCCAGGCAATGTATACAAATCAGTGAGCTCAAGGTTCAATGAGAGACAATGTCTCAAAAAATAATACAGTGAGTAATCAGGAAAGACACTCAACATGGACAAACATAAGCACACAGAGTGATACCTGTGGTCCATGTT
>CABHPQ010159531.1:15281-44902 GCA_902168405.1 Peromyscus aztecus
ATGTGTGTCCATATATATGCATGCACGTGTTCACACACACAGACAAATATATTAACCATGTATGTACATATGTACACATACAATAAATAAAGAACATTAATTATAGCAACTTTTTATTTTTTGAGGGTTTCTTGCCTTCATATTTCAGGCTCAGGACATAATCATTGAAGTTTCTTACTTTTCTCCTCCAGTTCTCCTGACTACTGTAACTTTTTTATGATGTATAGTAAACTCTTATTACCTCTCATAGATAGAAAAATTCTAGACTACTAACAGATCAAGATAGGTACATTTAACATGTCAAAACTGGTTTTAACTATTATATTAAATATGGGAATTGAGAATTGTTACTCTGATCTAATTTAAATAAAGGATTTGATGGAAATATACTAATTCTCCTGTTATACACTCTCAGTGTAGAAAAGGATTGAAACAATGTTAAAATAGGTGGAAATAACATTTCAGCCCAGTTCTCTAATAAAATATATGTGATCAGTCATCTAATAACTACTCTCCAAGATCTTATAGCATATACTTGTTAATGATATAATATAACAAACTATAATTAATTCTTGATATTAATATAAAACACTATTTCTAAGGATATGGCATATAACACTTTCTGAAAAAGCCTTATTCAAAGTGACACACTAAAATATTTTTCTCCAAAAATGATTGGCAATGAAACTCATTCAAATCTCATTAGCTATGTTAATACAGTTGCAAAGGGCCTTGGTAATTCCCTTATGTAAAGAAAATGTATATTAATAATGTAGCTAATGATTTATGCATATCTAGCATGTTATTATTGCAATTCAATCAAATTATATGTAACAAGATATGAATCCATCATCAACATATCTTGAATAAATGTTCCCTAAGGTCAATGTCTCCAAGGTTTCCTGACTGTCCCAAAGATTGATGTGGTGGAATCATTAAGAGTTCAGAACTAGGAAGTTATATGTTTGGGGTAATTGCTTTTTAATGGATATTTGAACACTGATTCTCTTTCTTTTGTGTTTTGGATGGCATGAGGTTGACAACTTTCTCAGCCATAGACTCCTACCAAGTTGTACTGCCTCACCACAGATCCAAAGTAAAGGGCACACATAAATGGAAGTTGAAACCACTATTTTAAAAGACAAGGAAAAGAAATACAGTTTCCATTACATCCTGAAAGCTACCAAACATAACGTTGTGTAATTTAATTCAAAACTTACTCTGTCATTAAATGTTCATCACCATAGCAGTCCCTGGAGTTATCATCACAACAGTCTTTATTTTTAGAAGTCCAATAAGAAAAAAGTAGTACTTGGAAGTTCACTGGACTTAACTAGTGTGTAGCATGAATCTTAAAAGTTCTTATTAATAAAATCAAACCCGAGCCAGGTTTTGGGGTAAATGCTGGAAGGTCAGAGAAATAGAACAAGCCACAGCTATCTCACCTCACCGGATCCTCAGCTGGTCTTGTTTCCTCAGACTGGAGGCCTCTGAGTCTTCATCCAGAATGGGTCTCAGCTGAGCTGCTGATAGAAGCCTGAATGCTTCTCCAGGGCAAATGCCTCTCCAGGGCAAATGCCTCTAGTTTCTGGTCCTCACGCCTTATATACCTTTCTGCTTTCTACCACCACTCCCTGGGATTAAGGCTCGCTTTCTGGGATTAAAGGCATGGGTCACCATGCATGGGTGTATCCTTGAACACATGGATTTCTGCCTCTGGAATGCTAACATTCGAAGCCTAAGTGAGTACAAGGTCAACTTGACATGTATAACAAATCCATGTCTTCAACAAAACCTAACAACAAAGAATATATAAACAAGGCAGAGAAGGTGGATTAGCAGTGAATATTTAAATGTGTTTTATGAATATACTCAAAGAATAAAGGGAAAATATGAACATAATGAAAATGAATAGATTTGTAAAAATTTAATTGTATTACCTAAGTATTAAAAACAAAATCTAACAGAGTGTGGACAGAGGTTAACCTCCGTAGAAGGGTAATGTTGATGATAGAAGCCAGAAGTTATTAAATGGAAATCCCAGTGCCAGGTGTGGAATGACTTCTTTCGAGTTGTAGGTGACTGAGTTCTCATAAGCCCACAAAACAATAATGATTATTGCTGTTGTTCTTGGTTGCCCTCCAGAACTAAATGGTAACACCCAATTGTAAAACACTTTAACATTGTACTCATGAAATAACAGCGTTTGTGATCATCTGCACAAGATCTGCCCAAGGGTACTGAAAGGTCACATCCCTCTCTAGGGAGTCATTAGCAGTAAATGACTAATACAGAATTATTATAATACAGATTTTCTTTAGTAGTGCAACCACTAGTTGTTCATGCTTCAATAAATAACCACCAACCCTTGATCATGAAGTAACCCTAATTTGTCTCTGCCAGTCTCTCTCTCTCTCTCTCTCTCTCTCTCCTCTCTCTCTCTCTCCTGTCTCTCTCTCTCTCTCTCTCTCTCTCTCTCTCTCTCTCTCTCTCTCTCTCTCTCTCTCTCCACACACACACACACACACACACACACACACACACACACACACAGAGTTATACATGAATGTATAAGCGAAACTTTCTGAGAAGAGGAGTATCAGTGAAGTGAGGGGAGGAGTAAGATGTCTAAGAACAGGATGTACATGACGTGGAAATGATGGCTGCAGTGGACTGTTGAACTACCTAATCAAGAGTTCCTTAGTTTAACATTTTATCAAATGAGTGTTTTTGTTTTTGTTTTCTTTTCCAAGGAAAAATCTATAGGCAGAAGCTATGGGCATTAAATGATGACTTCCTCAAATATATACATTTGTATCTTGCAATCTTGCAATCTTGTATTGATATGTCATTTGTGTAAATGAGATCTCTGTTTTAGAAGGGTAGACTCAAACTCCTCTGTGTTTACAAGTTCATGGGAGTAGTTACGAGGACCTGAAAAGATAATCAGTAATGAGATAACAAGGACAATAAAAACCACTGTTTCTCTAAATCTTCTAAAAGCAAATAACTATGGATAAGGCATTTTCATGTCAATCAACCAATTATGCTGAATTTTATATCAATTAATTCAATTACATATCAATCAATTCAATTATGTTGAATTCTCATAAAATTATGAAACACTTATGTGATTAGAATTGTTTAGTCTCAGAGAACAGAACTAAATGAAGGCAAATTTATGGGTTTTTTTTGCTTTTTTTAAATTTTATAATTTAATTTAATTTTACATATCAGCCACAGATTCCTCTGTCCTCCCCCCTTCTGCCCCCTGCCCCCCTTCCCCTTAGCCCACCCCCAGATTCCCATCTCCTCCAGGGCAAAGACTCCCCTGGGGATTTAGCTCAACCTAGTAGATTCAGTCCAGGCAGGTCCAGTCCTCCCAGGCTGAGCCAAGTGTCCCTGCATAAGCCCCAGGTTCCAAACTGCCAGCTCATGCACTAAGGACAGGTCCCAGTCCCACTGCCTGGGTGCTTCCCAAACAGATCAAGCTGATCAACCATCTCACTTATCCAGAGGGCCTGATCCAGTTGGGGGCTCCTCAGCTATTGGTTCATAGTTCATGTGTTTCCATTCGTTTGGCTATTTGTCCTTGTGCTTTTTCCAGTCTTGGTCTCAACAATTCTCGCTCATATAATCCCTCCTCTTTCTTACCAATTGGACTCCTGGAGCTCCACCTGGGGCCTGGCCGTGGATCTCTGCATCCAGTTCCCTCAGTTGTTGGATGAGATTTCTAGCACAACAGTTAGGGTGTTTGGCCATCCTATCACCAGAGTAGGTCAGTTCTGGCTTTCTCTCCACCATTGCCAGTAGTCTATTGTGGGGGTATCTTTGTGGATTTCTGGGGACCTCTCTAGCACTTTGCTTCTTCCTATTCCCATGTGGTCTTCATTTATCATGGTCCCTTATTCCTTGTTCTCCCTCTCTGTTCTTGATCCAGCTGGGATCTCCTGCTCCCCTAAGCTCTCTTTCCCAGGTTGCTCATGTAGATCTCATCCATTTCTCTGTCATTGAGCGATCCCTGTGTCTTTCTTAGGGTCCTGTTTTCTAGGTAGCCTCCCTGGAGTTGTAACAGTCTAGTCATCCTTTGTTTTACATCTAATATCCTCCTATGAGTGAGTACATACCATGTTTGTCTTTCTGAGACTGGGTTACCTCACTTAGGTTGATTTTTTTCTAGATCCACCCATTCAATTTATGTTTTAAGAGATCTAAATATGAATGTTCAAACTCAGGGGGAAAAAAAGGGAGAGCTAAATATTTGCTCATGAGTCTTTATTTTCAAGTCACTGAAATCCAAATGAGAAAATTTATTTTATTTTCAAAGGTAATTAAGTACTTAAATTTTTTTGGTGTGGGGGATTGTTGTTGTTTGTTGGTTTTGATATGTTGAATATGTTAGTTTGAAGGGACTGCAACCCACTTAGGCCAATTTCTTTTTCTTTTTTTTTCTTTTCTTTTTATTAAGAGATATCCTATTCATTTTACATTTTACATATCAATTTCTTTTTTTTAATTAAATAATTACGATGATTTTTAAAGAAGAGGAAAAAAGAAAGGATAAGAAGTGTCTGTTTAAAAAGGCACAAACATACAAAGTTCTAAAAAATTAAATCCATAGCATTTGGATTGTGAGTGTAAGCAAGTGACATTAGCTTCATTGGAAAGACATAGTGTACTCTACCTGTCATCAGCCAAAGCCTGCACAGCTTGATTGATCATCCCCCCTCCAGGAAGTGGTAGGTGGAAGAAACAGAATTTCCCAGTAACATATAAAATGAACTGTCAAGATTCCCCATGAGAAATGCAAGATTATTTTGTCAAAAGAACTAAAAAGAGTTGAGGTGCCATACATGGCAATATAATATAATAAATAAGCAAACAAACAAAAACCTCAGAATAGATGTTATTGGTATTAAAGGCATGAGGTATACTTATGTGGGGTAGGCAAGCTGCTTTTAAACAGTAGTTTTGCAAATTTCACTTTCTTGATTTTCATGTTACAAGGCAAATACTAGTGTATGGATTTCAGATGAATATTTTGTTTAACTATAGATGCTGAATATCTTTATAAATTAATAATATGTACTCACATGATTATACAAATGAATTTTTATGAACACACACCAATCTAAATAATGGAAAGTTTTTATTCTTATATTTGAATGTGGTGCTTTCCTGATTATTTATGTTCTTTTGATATGCAATTTCATTGTGAAGATACCTAACCCATTGTCTTCTTGATGACCCCACTTATTAAAACAATAAAAAAATGAAAACATATTTTCTCAGTGCTTCAACTTTAAATGCAAGTCATAAATTCACAGTGGCTGGAAACAGATGCTCAACATATGCCTCAGACTAGGAGATAATTTTCATCATTATCAATTAAGGACTTATAGGCTGAGTGTAATGGGCATTGGAAGGAATATTGTCAGAAGCCATGAATCTTAAACTGTAGTAAATACAGCAAAGGGAAGCTTAGGTTGTGATGTGGGTTACATATTGTTCTCTTGTTGTTTTAATTTTGACAAAAATGTGTTAAGCAATTATGTCAATATTATTAAAATATAATCTGAGTTTTCTATATTGTTTCTGACTTTAACTTTTGAGAACTCTAACATTAATATGTAGCCAAATCTCAATATTAATTGTGCCTATATGAATGCATATATACAGATACATACACACATATGCAAATATTCTTCAGTAATTCAATATATACAAACAATTAAAAATTATCATAATAAAAAACTTGTTAAAAATAAAGTTCATTACAGTTATGAAATTGTTGTTAGATATCCGCACAGGAATACAGGATAGAAGAGATTTGGGAAGACCAGTCCTTCACATGGAAAAAAATATTGTATTCATTATTATAATAAAGATTATTAGAGTAATTTTACATAAATGTTCATCTGTAAATAATTATGCTATAATTTTTCATATCCACTTTAAAATAAGGAAATATTATTATATTACAATGTGCATCATTAAAAACTCTATTGTATAAGTAGCCAGCAATTTCTTTCAAATTTTTTGAATCCTTAATTGCTGTCATGAATGTTTAATGAAAGTTGATCCTGCACCTGTGTTAATGTGTTCTGCAGGGATAGCTCCAGATGTTAGATGGGAAATTAATGAATGAAATTTTTGATATAGTAAAACTTTGAGTGAGAATAAAGTTTTCATAGCCAAAATACAAAATCTTGAAAGAAAAATGTAATCATTGGGGGGGGGGCTGTTAGTTATATTCTTTCTATGGCGCTGGCTAAGCTGCGCTGCCCCCGGCTGGTCACCGCCCGCGGTGGCCAAGCCGGTGGAGGAGTGTGCTAAGTAAAAGAATCACAGCCATGGTTACCTTTTTGAGCTTTATTGAGAGGGAGAGAAAGAGAGAGACAGAGAGACGGGGCCGCCGGGAGAGAGGAGCGGAAAGGAAGGGAAGAGAAGAGAAGGAACAGAGCGCCCACCCGCTTTTTAGGCTGGGACACCAGCGAAGGCTGATGACGTAATTAAAGACCAAACCCTTACAGGGGGAGTTCTTTATCTGTAGAAAACATTTTGGAATCACTTTCAAGTGGCTATTATGCAGAAATCCATGTGAGGAGTCCTGAAGGGCAAGAGTTCATGCAGGAGAATAGTCTAATTTAACATAAGAGTTTGGCCCATGGATTTTCAAGTAAGATGAGTTTAAATTAATTCTTAATGTAGTCAAATGAAGCCTTGTGGGATATGGACACATGGAAGGGAGGTAATCTCACTTGTATTGTTCTAGAGGAAGTCAGAAAAAAATGGATGTGTACAGATGATGGAGACTATGAGGTTCAAAAGGAAGCAGGGCTCACAGAACTGAAGATAGTTTGCAAGTTCAGCTACATTAGCTCACATTAGGTGGCAGTTAGATAGCCAAAGAAAAAAATAAATCCAAGGAAAGTGAATGTCTCTGTCTATAGTCATTTCTTTTTTTATAATTTTATGCTCTTTCATGAAAGAGTTTTTTCTTCAGAAAGAACTTATTGGGAAAATACCATTTGTTGAAATCAGTATTTCTATTAAATAGTCATTGTCTGACTCACAGAAGATATAGTCAGGGGGGGAGGTACAAAGGTTACAAAAGAAATCTTGGCAGAACACAGTTTTGAAGACACAGCTAAACAATTATTCTTGCAAAGTACTTGAGTTGTTACCAAAGCAACCTGACAAACACCTAAGACTTTTAAGATACATCTCACAAAGCAAATGTAAAATCCAAGCAATACATTACTAGCACAGAATAGAGAGCTCAGACTTTTAATCAAACAGTATTTTCTTCTTATAACACAGAAGGTTTATTGCTTAAGTCTCCATTGTATTGACTAAAGGAAGACATTAAAGAAAGATAGTTGTGATGTAAGTACTAGGAAGGTAGAGATTAAGGTTATGAATGGAAATAAAAATGTAGATAAGTCAATAGAAATTAATATTCTTTGTTGTTTTTAATTTGAGAGAGAGAAATGGGACATGGTTTAAAGAAAGGGTGCAGGATGACACCAAAAGTTAACTACACTTTCACTAATATAAGCAATTAGAAGAACCTAGGTGAAAGAAATGTTTCATCCATTGGCAAGAGACATAGTACTTAATAAATAGTACTATGTGTACAACAGCCTTAGTTTTTATACTGACAAAAACAAAGCTATTTCTGAAACTAGTTAGTAAACATGTCTCATTATGAATTAAGCAACTAAGCAAGTAAACAGTGAGAAAAGTATGAGAAGAAACTAAAGTTCTATGCTGGGTATACAAAATGCATTTTATCAAAATGATTTGTGCAACATTAATTTGGATTTCAGTATTTCATTATTTTGATCAAAATTCTGAATTTTGCTACTTCTTTGAGAATTTTATACAATGTGTTGTGTGTTTTACTCATATACACACACATCTCTCATTCTCTTTCCTGATCCACACTTCTTCTTCATCATCCAACACTTCTCAGCTTATGTATTTAGGTTTTGAAAAAAGATGATGCGCACCACTCGATGCAAGCTACAAAAGAGAAATAGTAGTGAATTCTCTTCATCTACCATCAGAGATAATATTCCTGATTTTGTGACATTAGGGTAAAACGGAATAGGAAATTCTATGCAAGATGTTGAATGAATGACTGGCACAGAGAGTGTATATAATAAGCATTGCATTTATATTATATTTGTACTTATTTTTAAGGTCCTTTTTAACTATCCATTTTGTAATTGTTAACTTGACAGATATCCCATTGGCCTCCAGTTATGTAGTTTCAGGTCAAATTCAGCAAGGTTAGAAGCAATTTGTAAAACAAAATAAAAAAGACTATTCACTCCGTCTTTTTTAGTTTTTTTGGAAAGGAGAAATGATGGAGGAGAAATATGCCTCCATAAAACTTATTCCCAGATGGAAAGGATGGCAAGGTTGCACCTGAGTCAGCAGGAAATCTTCTGTAAAATGTCAGAGAAGCAGTCACACTAAGAAAAGAATAAAGGCCATATCACACCACACATAACGGAATTTTCCAAAGGGCCTGCCCTGAGAAAATCCCTCCCAGGGTCCTGGAGAAGATGCTACATTTGGCGTGGGGTTATCTGAGGGAAAAGAATCTATGTGCAACATGCTCTGTTGTCTGTTTATTTTATTTCTCTATGACAAAATTCTATCTATACAGCTTCAGCTCCTTCCTCACATACAGCTCCTCTCTGTACCTACTGCCCTGTCATAGTCCTAACTAAGCCCCTATGCTTTTGACCTCATCTTCATCTGTTCCTTCATCCTCCATCTTTCCTTTCTTGCTCCTTACCTCTGCTCTGAGAAACTCTGCCTTCTTCTCTTCTCCCTTGCCATGCAGTTCTGTCTGCCATCTACAAAAACTGCCTTGTCCTTTCTCTCTCTGTCACATGACTCTGCTCTGGCCAGGAATCCTGCCCCATCCTTCACTCCATCCGGATATGCAAAAAGCCCTATTGTCCTGAGTCAAGAGCTCTCTGATGCTACTAGGTCTGAAGGCAAGGGATGGTCTGAGCTTCATTTGCACAAAAAACAAAGCTATGCACCTACAGCTAGCCTCTCTCCTAGGCCCTGTAGGGGTGTTACCTGGTGGATCAGCAGTAGGTCTGAGAAGCTTAGGCTGTTTGCCACATGGCCTGGTAGTATATGGGTACACAAGAATTTCATAGCAGAAGACAGCTGATATATAAGAATAAGCTAAATAACACCAAAAATTCCTTGGTAAATGGCTTCCTCTTGAAGGACTCCTTGCTTGGTGAAGGTATGTCTTATTATATACAGCTGAATCTCTATAATATATTCCTGCAGCTTGCTGCACACGTAGCCTGTGATTATTACCAAAACAATCCCCAAACTCTCCAAACATGTACTGAGTTTCTTATGCAAATCAGTAACTGAGTTTCCATCAGGTCCTCAATGAACTTTCACATGCATTCCCTATCATCTCATCTACCTATTAATCCCATTCCAGAAAGGAACCACAGGAGTGACTGCTTGATGAAGTGAATTAATCAAATACAAAGAAAATCAATATTCACGTGACTAGAACACAGAATGATGCATTCCCTTGGTTTTATGCAGTTTGAACATTAATGAATTTTTATCTGCCTTTTTTTTTCTTGGAACAACATAACAGTTGCTTTTTAGAAATAATACTTTTAATTTTTTCTTTGTAAATTTCATACATATGTACTTGTATGAAACACTCCCTACTCTTAAACTACTCAAGGCACCTGAGTATGTCACTCTTGTAACTTGATGTTTTTCTTTTCTCCCTATTTATACTATTCAAGAAAATTGATTAATTAGTGTAAAATTAAATTCAATAAATATATTTCTTTATATTTCGATTGCTATTATAAAACATCATGACCAAAAGCAGCTATAGGAAGGGTTTATTCATTTTACATTTACTGGTAGTGATCCTCATGTGAAGGTAATTAAGGCAGGAACTTGGATGTAATGATTTTTTTCTCTGTCCTGCCAGCCAGCTCCCAAATAATGACACCAAGACTTCTTAGTAATTATGAAAACTTAGGCTATAACTTAGGCTTGTTCCTAGCTAGCTCTTATAACTTAAATTAACCCATATTTTTCATTAATCTACATCCACATGAAGACACTCTCCAAGTGAAATGCATTGACCCTTGAATTATTGACTAAAGGTAAGTTAAACAAACCAGCATATTATATTTATTGTTTTAAGATGTTGGCACATGTACTCTATGTGTGTTTATACTATAAGTACAAACACATCTGTCAAATTCTTAATTGTATCTTAATTTTGATCTAAGTCTAAGGTGTTTATCTTAATTTTGAAATATGAATTTTCATTGCATTGATAACTCAAAATTAATGAATATGATGATCTACTATATAAAACCTATATGCCTTATTTTACCTTGCAGTTTTATAAATCTTAGCTTTTAGTATTTGTTGAGGGCCACAAATGATTGCTAGTGAGACCTGAGCTTGCTTTACTCAGCAGGACTGCTGCATTAGAAGATAGCTTGACCTTGGGCAGGATTACTAGGTGATTAGAAGGGACTGCACTTGGCAGTGCTAGGGGGGGGGACCTTTGCTCCACCCCTTGGCATTATTATAAAAGGCCCTTTAAAAGATACAGGAGGACTGGTGGATATTGATCCAGGCCCTCCTGAAGCTATCCTGTGTTTCTGTATGTTTCTTTCCCCTCTATCTTTCTACCTAATATCTCTTATACTTCTCTCCTCAAGAGTACCCTGGGGAAAAAGTGGGGGTGTGTTCCCCCACAAGTATTAATCAAAATCAATGATGTAAAAATATGTTTCTATTTAGAGTCCATAGTTCTTTATAACAATTTCTCTTTGAGGACGTAATCATTAGGTTAGTTACACTGTTTGAGAATGAACATACAGTTAGCTGGAAAATATGCTGATTTTTACTAAAATATAATACATATGAGATTTTTTAATGAAAAGTATAGCAATATATAATAGCATTCAATAATACCAAAGAACAGTAATTTATATTAGATGACTATCTTTAACTAATAAAGAAAAACATGAAAATAAACCTCTATAAATATTACTGAAAATAAACCCCTATAAATATTGCTGTTTCCTGAAACTTAAGAGGAGGGGAACATCCACATGAAGACACTCTCCAAGTGAAATGCATTGACCCTTGAATTATTGACTAAAGGTAAGTTAAATCATGAAAAACAATATAGCCTCATGCAAACACCAGCTATATAACCAAATGTTTATTTACTCTATTAGGACATTGAACAGAGTGTAAACCTCACCACCACATTAAAAAGAACACAACCTAATTGTAATAATATATTAACAGAGCAGAACTTCCATTACATTCTACATTTGAACATCCTACTATCCTTAGGAAAACCTTATACCCTTATGCAACAGCTCCCAAACCCTCCCCTGACAGAGATCCCCATGCAATCACTGATATATTCTTATCTTTATGGGTATGCTTGTTCTGCAGATTTCTGTAAAAGGAATCTTATACATATAATCTTTGTGACTTTGCATAATGTTTTCAAGATTCTCCCAAAATATAACATGTTCTAGAACTTTTTCTTTATTGCAAATAATATTCAAGGTTGTGGATATAACACATTTTATTTCTTTACTTGAATGTAGATGGGCATTAAGGTTTATTTCCATTTTGTGACTGAGATATAATTCTGCTGTGAGCATGCTTTTGAGTGAAAATGTACTTTTATTCTTTTCTGCTGCATAGTGAAGTGTGGAACTCAGTCATGTGGTCGGTGTACAACAGACAATACAGAGACCTAAGATTCCTTTCTAAAGTGGTTGAATATTTTATCCTTACCACACCACATAGAAGAGTGCTAAACTCTCCACATATTTAAAAACTGTCTTTCCTGTCTTCCTGCTTTAGGTCTTTAGTTGACTTAAATGGCATCTCCGTTTAGTTCCAATTTGCAATTTATTTCTGATCACTAAGGCTGAACATTTCTCTTGTAACTCACAAACCACTTTTGTAATCTTTGTTGGGGGAAATTTATTTACATGATTTTCCTTTCTTAAGTGAGATTTGTTGAGTTTTATGTTGAATAGAAAGAATTCTCTATGAAAGTCATTAATCAGGTAAATTGCTCATGAACAACATGATGTGTAAATATTTTCTCCTGTGATGTGAATTTTCCTGCTTTGCTGCTGCTGCTGCTGCTGTTTGTACATTGTGTCTCACTCTACAGCCCAGTACTGCCATAAACTCACAGCAGTTCTGATTCTACCTCTTAAGTACTGAGATTAAAAGGAGGAGTTAAAACATTTAGCTTCATTCTTCATTTTAGTTTCTTGAAAGTATTGTTTAAAAGTGCAAAAGTTTTTTTTTAAGTTTGATGAATTGAAATGTTTTCTTTTGTCATGTGTGAGTTAA
Organism: Peromyscus aztecus; assembly: GCA_902168405.1. Classification (NCBI taxonomy): domain Eukaryota; kingdom Metazoa; phylum Chordata; class Mammalia; order Rodentia; family Cricetidae; genus Peromyscus; species Peromyscus aztecus. Next base: position 27,711 of record CABHPQ010159531.1, read on the forward strand.
TTGTCAAATCTTATAAATATTTGCCTATAAAGTTGAAAAAATTATTCTACTTAGTTTGGATCATTCGTAGGATTACATTTTACACTGAGAATTTTAATACATTTGAAGTCAATTTAATATGTGCTATCAAAGAGATTTTGTTATGCTCTGGCATTATCATGTCTAGATGTTCACATTCCACTGACTGAGAAGAATGTTTCCTGTCTAATTTTCCCATTTGAAATTAATCATACGTTGAACCATTTGTACTTAGAGTATTAAATACTATTATGTTTATTGGTAGCAACATCTTGATGCTAGTTCCATGCTGGTATTTAAAATATGGTTTTGTAGTAACTTTTTTTTAATTAAAGAACATATCTATTTCTCTAGGGTTGAGGCCTTGTGATATATCTATCCTACTTTAACATTAATGTTTTTATTGGTGTAATTCCTTGCTCAGGCATTGTTTAAACAATCATGTTGGTGAAACTTCATGAATGTGTCTTCTCTGGCCTTTATAGGAGACATAATTGTACATCAAACTTCCTGTTCCTCTGGTCTCTTGAAGTCTTTCCACCTCTTTTTCCACAGATATCCTTGAGTCTTAGATGAGATCAAGAGAAATAGACTTCCTCCAAAAAGTTACCAGTAATTTGTTATCCAATAAAAAATGATCATCCCTAAAAAATATACACACAACTAACATTATACAGACCAAGAAAGCTGTATCTATATTTTTGGAAATACATGCATACACACACACACACACACACACACACACACACACACACACACTTATAGTTATCATTACGTCAAGGAGAAGCTTCTCTGATATATATATATATATATATAGAGAGAGAGAGAGAGAGAGAATTTCTTAATACATCTGAAGCTGATTCTACAATTTGGCTCTTGTGAACAGTTCTTTATTAAATATTGAGGTATAAATGTAACTGTGTTATAATTTATTGTGTAGCAGTTTCTTCCAAGACTGAAATTTTTCATTGCCATGGTTAGCTCCTTATGACAGAAAGTACAAAACTCAAAATAACTTCAGAAAAACCCTCCACCCAAGAGTAAGCTTTAAATACTTGTGAGAGTTATGCTTACATCAGCCAAGCTGCAAAGAAGGAATGAACAACCAAGCAGTCTAAAAGATGCAGAGACCAATAAAGCTGCCTCAAAGAGGTTTGGTCTAACCAAGGAACCTGGGCAGTACACTCTCCAACCTATGAAGTTTTGTGCTGGCTCTGCAGTGTGCTCCAGGTCCCCAGATTCTGTGAACTGTCAACCATGCTGGGATGGACTTTGGCTGATACAGTTGTCAGTCAATCGTTCTGGTCTATAAGTAAACTTTCACCCTCATTCCTGTAAGTAATCCCAATAAAACTAATTTTCACCAAGTTGTACTTAGACAGTATCCATACTTTAGTCTGTAGCACCAATTGTTAGAAGGTCTTATCAATAAAAAACTCAATGCCAGCTATTGGGGTAAATTCTGAAAGATCAGAGAGACAGAACAAGCCACAACTAACCTTGCCTCCCCGATTCCTCAGCTGATTTTTTTCCCTCAAACCGGAAGCCTCCGTGTCCTCATCTGAATGGATCTCAGCTGAACTGCTGCTAAAAGCCTAAAAGCTTAAAAGCCTCTAGTTCTTGGTCTTCATGCGTTATATACTTTTCTGCTTCCTGCCATCACTTCCTGGGATTAAAGGCATGTGTCTTTCCCAAGTAAGATATGAGATCTCAAATGCTAGGATTAAAGGTGTGTGGGCCACCAGTTTTTGGCCTCTATGTCTGTCTAGTGACTGTTCTGTTCTCTGACTCCAGATAAGTTTATTAGGGTGTACAATATATTTATTGGGGGACACAGTATCACCACATTAGTCTGTTGTAGGCTCATTATATGGGATGAGTAGACTAGTGTGTGCTACATCTGGCCCGGAAAAGTCTTGCCATGTCACGCAACTTGACTTGTAGTCCTCCAGGAATATGGAAAGAAGTGTAACATTTGGGTCATAGTATTCCTCCATTTTTAGTTTTCATGAAACTTCCATAAAGATTTTATAGTAGCCTGAGTGATTACATAACCACAAAAATTGTGCAAGGATTACCTTTATCCTTTTTCCTCACCGGCATTTGATTTTTCTTGTGATAGCCATACTTATTGAAGTGAGACACAATCTCAATGAAGTTTAAATTTCCATTTACCTAATGTGTAAGTACGCTGAATACTTTTTCTTGTTTGCTAGCTATTTGGACTTCACCTTTAGACAACTGTATATTCACTTTATAATCCCATTTATTGATTAGGTTGTTTATTTTTTGTTTTTGCTATTTAGTTTTATTGAGGTCTTCATATATTTTAGTTAAGAATTGTCTATTGGCTGTCCTAGAGTGCAGAAACAAGCCCCTATTGGTAGCTAGTCTCTGGACCTGATATATTCCAGTCTCTCCACAGTACTAAAATTCTATTCAGTCAATAGGTCTGCAGATACAGATCTTCTTAGGAACTTTCTCTCACAGTTCCTCCTGTTTGACAAGCATCATATTTTATGCATGCATTGCCCACATGTAATTTATTCAACAATATAAGGTCCCTTGCAAGCAGGAAGGCCTATTGTTAAAATTCTTTGCAGAAATCCTTTGCATATGCCTATAACCTTCAGTGGTCTCCCCAAATTTCTTTCTAATAGTTTCAGAATTTTATGACATATATTAGCTTCTTTCATTTTGAAATGAATGTTTGTACAAGGTGAGATGGAAGCGTAGTTTCATTCTTCAAGTTATCTGTGCTGACTAGACTGACAGTGCTCGACACAGCTCGAGTAATCTGAGAGGAAGGAACAACAATGGAGAAATGTCTCCATAAGGTTGTACCAGTGGCCTTTGGGGGATAGTGCTCCAAGCCCACCTCCAGGGTATGCAAAAAATCACGAATGTGGCAAGGGCTATGTTGTTTAAGTTTTCCTGCCTGGCCCACAGTTAGGACAAATCTCTTTCACCTGCCAGTCCCACAGTCGCTCAGACCCAACCAAGTAAACACAGAGACTTATATTGCTTACAAACTGTATGGCTGTGGCAGGTTTCTTGCTAACTGTCCTTATATCTTAAATTAATCCATTTCTATAAATCTATACCTTGCCACATGGCTCGTGGCTTACCGGCATCTTTACAAGCTGCTTGTCCTGGCGATGGCTGGCAGTGACTCCCTCAGCCTTCCTGTTCTTTTTATTCTCTCTGTTAGTCCCGCCTATACTTTCTGCCTAGCCACTGGCCAATCAGTGTTTTATTAGCAACACATTTGCCATACAGAACATCCCACAGCAGGGCTAGACTTTTCTACCTGAGGGGTAAATAAAGAAACACACACTTTCTGATGGTAACTTTTTCTTTTACTTCATCTTGAAAAATCTCTTTCTGAAAACCTCTCTGTTTCCACACAGATATACTCTACATACAGCAACATGTCACTTTTTACATACATACCTCTTTCCTGTACAGCCAGACATCTCTAAACACAGTTACATCTCTTTTTTATACAACTTCACATCTCTCTTCTACACATAATTCTTCTCTCTACTCTGCTACATTCCTTCACCCACTACTACATCATTCATTCACTCACTCACTCACTCACTCACTCACTCACTCACTCTCCTCTACACACACACATTTCTGACCTACATAAACATCTCTGTATCTATAGCAAAATCTCTGGATAAATATGAGTTACATGTTCAGGGTCACAAAGCATCTCTTGAGTAAACTATATAAGAAATAGAACCATTCTGTTCACAGTTTCTCTCAGGCTAGGGATGTCACACAGACTGGTCAGTGAGTAGTGCTTGGCCATGCACATAGCCTGAGAAACATCATGGAGAGTGACAATGAATCTCAGGATCTAAGCAAGAAACAATTATTTGGGTGAACTTTGAGTGGTCAGAAGTATGTGCATAGAGTCAGCTGTTGAGAGAATTACATCTACTAAAGGTGTTTTGTGCTTGACTTTGGTTTAAAAAACTCTGAAGAACATGTGCTTGTGTCTTCTCTGCAGAGGCAGCTACTCTGTTTTGAATTTGTTCTGAGTTCTTAGCTAAATATCTGAAAAGCTGTCTTTGTAGCTGAGAATACAGTTATATTCCTATGTCAGTCTGGGTATGAAAAAAAATCCTAGTATTATTTCTTTTTTCTTTCTTTTTTTTTAACCATGCCTAGCCTCCAACTTTTTATTTAAGTTTTTTTTTTTTTTTTCATTTTACATTCCAACCACTATTCTCCCTCCTCCCCCACTCCCTGTGGTGGTATTGTGTTCCCCAAAATATTGTGTACCTTAATAAACTTATCTGGGGTCAGAGACAGAACAGCCACAATATTAAACATGAGGATAGACAGTGGTAGCATACGCCTTTAATCCTAGCATTCCAGAGACAGAAATCCCTCCGGATCTCTGTGAATTTAAGGCCACATTGGAAATGGCCAGGCGTGGTGACACACGCCTTTAATCCCAGGGAGTGGTGGTAGAAAGGAGAAAGGTATATAAGGCGTGAGGACCAGAAACTAGAGGCATTTGACCTAGAGAGGCATTTGCCCTGGAGAGGCATTTGGCCTGGAGAAGCATTTGGACTGGTTAAGCATTCAGGCTTCTAGCAGCAGTTCAGCTGAGAGCCATTCGGATATGAGGACATAGAGGCTTCCAGTCTGAGGAAGCAAGACCAGCTGAGGATCCAGCGAGGTGAGATAGCTATGGCTTGTTCTGTCTCTCTGATCTTCCAGTGTTCACCCCAATAGCTGGCCTCAGGTTTGATTTTATTAATAAGAACTTTTAAGATTCATGCTACACCTCCCCCCACTACCCACTCCTCACAGACGGAAGGACTCCCTTAGGTAGTTAACACAGTCTGGCATAGGAAGTTGAGGCAGGACTAAGCCCTTCTCCCCTGCATCAAGGCTGAATAAGGCATCCCACCATAGAGACTGGGCTTTAAAAAGCCAGATCATTTACCCAGGATAAGTCCTGCTCTCCTTGTCAGGGTTCCCACAAAAGATAAAGCCATACAGCTGTTACCCACATTCAGTGAGCCTAGTTTAGTCCCATGGAGGCTACCCAGCAATCAGTCTGTTGTACATGAGTTCCCAAAAACTCGAGTCAGCTGTCTCTGTGATTTTCCTGATCATGATCTCGACCCCCCTTGCTCCTATAATCCCTTCTCCCTCTCTTCAACAAACTCCAGGAGCTTGGCCAAGTGTTTGCCTGTGGGTCTCTACATCTGCTTCCATAAGTCACTGGATTAGGTTCTATGATGACAATTAGGGTAGAAACCAATCTGAGTACAGGAGAAGGCTAGTTCAGGTACCCTCTCCATCATTGCTAGGAGTCTTAGATGGGGACATCCTTGTGGGGTCCTGGAAATTTCCCTAGCACCAGGTTTCTCTCTATCTCCATAATGGCTCGCTCTGTCAAGATATGTCTTTCATTGTCCTCCCTCTCTGTCCCTCTCCCAACTCAGGCCTCTTAAACCCTCTTGCTCTTACCCTCCAGCCCTCCTCTCTACTCCCCCCTCCCAGTTTACTAACCTCCCTCAAAACCCAGCAATACCACTCTTGGGCATATACTCAAAGGATGCTCAACCACACCCCAAAAACATTTCCTCAACTATGTTCATAGTAGCATTATTCTTAATAGTCGGAACCTGGAAACCACCTAGATGCTCCTCAACCAAAGAAAGGAAAAAGAAAATGTGGTGCATTTATGGAATGGAATATTTCTCAGTGGAAAAACAAACAAACAAACAAACAAAAAAAATGATATCATGAAATTTGTGGGCAAATGGATGGAACTAGAAAAAAATGATCCTGAGTGATGTAACCCAGATCCAGAAAGACAAACACGGTATATGCTCATTTATAAATAAATATTAGATGCAAAGCAAAGGATAACCAAGCTACAATGCATAACCCCAGAGAAGCTAGGTAAAAAGGAAGACCCTAAGAGGCACATGCATGAATCACCCCAGGAAGGGGAAATGGTTAAGAAAAATATCCTAGTATTACTTCTATTCATCAGAATTGTACAGCTTAAGCAGAAATCATCTTCCTGACCACCCACAGCTAAACGTGTGCCCAATAGATGGGGTATATACATGAAATAAACACACAAGCAGTAGGAAAACACCAATAGCTGTTTTTGGGAAGAAATGTAGTGACACATGAGAAAAATTATAGTCAGAAGCAACTGGCTTTCAGTCTGTGGTCCCGTAAGCCTTGCTTTATGGGGATCCTCCATTAGAAGGTGAGTCTATACCTAAATTCCTTTGGTGAGTCTATACCTAAATTATTAATTGCCATCTGCTGTATATTCCCATGACCTCCAGAAAGGGTGGGCTTTAGGGAAACCTGTAGAACATTTCCTGGTGAGAGGTACCACCCTGGGCTGGGTCGTTTGTTTTATATAAAAAAGGTGGCTAAGAAAATCATGAGAAGCTGGCTGGTAATCAACACTCCTCCATGGATTCTGCATCAACTCCTGCCTTCATATTTTTGCCCAGTTTGAGGCTCCCTTCAGTGGAACCTGGTCAAGACATGTAAGCCAAATAACCACTTTCTTCCTGAAATTGCTTTTAGTCATGGTATTTCATCAAAACTATATAAAGCATAATTAAGAAAATGCCAAAACACATTTCTGGCACCATTGATCGAAGTTTCTTTCTTTTTCTTCATATATATCAAATCATTTGGTTATGGACATACACTTTTCATCTAGGGCATGCATTATTTTCCATTGAAATAATTTTGTGCCAGTAATATATTGTTATTATTGAAAACAAATATTTTTTTCTATATCTAAATAATAAACATGATGAGAAGGACATGAACACAATCCTATTCACTATAGATTTAAAATAATATTTGTTAATAAACTTAACTGAGCAAGGGAAAGACTTTTACAAAGAAATGCATAAAACACTGAAGAAAGAAACTATAACGAAACCTAGAAACCTAGAAAGTTTGTGTTGATGAATCAGTAAAATTGATATTATGGAAATGTCTTTATTGCTGAAATTGACAAATATAAAGGAATTCTCATCAATATTTCAATGGCATTCCCTTGTCAGCAATAAGTAATAGCAGGAGAGAACAATATGCAGTGTATGTGGTGCCTTCTAGTGTTTAAAGCTGCAATATTAGATTCTGGTGCCTACTCTTCACCTTACAGGAAAAATTGCTACATCTCTAGGGCCTAAGGTATCTGGGAGTCTGCCATCAAAGTATGGTGACTCACTGGAAATTTGGTAGTGTTCAAGTTTAATTCTTTCTATCTTTTGATCGTCAGCTCTTTGCTTTCTATTAACTTCTGTTTCTCTCATAGCTTCTTGTCTGCTTCACCTTTTCCATCATACCTGTCTTGACTGCTTTCTGGATCATTTCCCTTGCAACATTTTGCAAATGTTGCAGCTGAACTTTACTCCCTTCTTTGTCTTACCAGCTCAGTCCACCTTATTCATGAGGAAGAAAGTGAGCAAGTCTTTTCATTTGAAATAATGTTGTTACACCAAAGGACAGTCTAAGAGCCTATGTTTTTAACAACATACAAAGTGATTTAAGCAATCCACTAATGTAGCTAGAATAGGTTATAAAAATCATGTCAGTGCTGTTGCATAATGTCACAAAGAAATGTTTTCACAAATTATGAGAAATAATGTTTGCATTCATCACATGAGCTACTAGCTCAAATGAGGGATTATGTTTGCCCAGTCACAGACATTCTGCTGGGGCACATCTCAGGATTGGTCATGAATGACCAAAGGGTCCTAAATTTGCCAAAACTTGACATGACAAAAACTCTAACAAATGCTGTTTGACAGTTGTGGTGGAGTTGGTCTTTGGAAGCAAGCAGCCATGGTTTTCATGTAAGATCCTCGGCCAACTGTATAGTGTTCAAATCACTGCAGGTAGAGAATGGAGTCATTCTGGCTATTGGACTGATAGCTCTCCACTTATGGCAGGAAGGCATCAGGGAGTATTCTAATAGCTGTTGTTATAGAGTCTAAATTTTCCAGCTCCCAACATATTAGCTATTCAAGGAAAAAGTAATTAGAAGATTGCTTACAATTAAGGATATCAATAACACTGATAACATTCTGAAATAATTTTATATATATATAAAGTATTGTCAACTTTTATGTCTTTCAGTGTATGTTCTATACCTTTTCCCCTCTTTTCTTTATTTTACTCCTATTATGAACCTTAGATCAACACATGACAATCTTCTATTCTAGTAACATTGTTCATCTTTCTCTTGTTGGCGATTATGTTGTATAATCACTACTTATACATCGATTGTCAAGTTGTTTCCTTCCATTAGATTGCAATCACTATGAAATCCTCTTGTGATTTATTTTTACTTGTTTGGTTATAATTTTAGCTAAGAATCTTTGGTTTCTCACTTTTGTAACACATTGTTCCATGGACACATTTATACTCAGTGTGGCCTTGTTATCTCCCTCATTTGCCTCACTCATCATGTATTCCTTTAGCTTCTTGGGCATATTTACAAAGCCTGTGCTGAACTAAGATAAAGCCAACATCTGATCATTTCCATAAGCTGCTTTTCTTGTCTGGTATTTTAGTAGTGTATGGGAGATTCTTTCTTGTTCCATTTTTTAAATTCCTTTCTTATTGCTGCATTTTGAAACTCTAGATTTTATTGAATAGAATGTTAATTCTTCTACTGATACCATTTCTTTAGTTTGCTATTACTGGTTAATCTCTTTCATGTTTGCTCATATTCTTTCACTGAATACTTTGTTATTGTTCATCATGAAGCTACTGGATGGTGTGCTCATTCAGAAAATACTGGATAAAGTAGGCAGAGGTCGTAAATGATTCTTATAACATCCTGGGACAGGATATCAGATCACTGATAAGTCTGTCTTCATTGCATGCTGTTTCACATGGCTAGTACTTGGCAGTTTTTCCATTTATTTTAGTTTACCACTATATATTAATAGGATTATTTTCAATGAGTATAATTTCATTTTTTCTATGTGAACACATAGTCTTGTTTCAAATTTAAAATTTTATGTTTTATATAACAACTATATTTTCTCACACCTATTAGTTTGAATTTTTTCTTTTGTATATTGGAAAAAATACTGTATTAACTTGATTTACTTTCATGTAAGAATACCTTGAGGTTTGAATGTTACATTGAATTTTAAAATAAATTTTACATTAGTTTCTTCTGTACTAATAGTACATAAATACTACCTAAGAAACATCTTAAGTTTGTACCATATTTTTATTGTAAAACCTCCAGAATTCCCTGAATATTTAGACTGGTTTAACTTTAAATCCCCAATTTTAAAGAATAGTTACTTTAAGACTTCAAATTCTCAGGGGGAGGATTTTTTTCTTCTGTACTAATACATGATTGGTAAGTTTTCCTCTTGTCCCCATTATAAACTACAGTGATCTTCAGGACTTTACTGTCCATTGCCATGAGAATCTCAAATCTATGTGAAATAATTTAGTTTTAATGAATTCTAACTTCCTATTTTAAAAGTCAAAGCGTTGACTTTTACGTATATGGAGTACAATAAGATTCTGATATTGAGTTGTATATCTTACCCAAATACTACTGCAATTGAATTCCAAAGAGAAAGTAGAATCTTATTAATGTGCTTGCCCTGAGTTCTTTTTTGTTGTTGTTGTTCTTGCAATTTTGTGTTTATGGAGCATGTGGAATTTTTTTTTCCTTTCTTGAGCACTTAAATATGCAAATATTTAATTCAATTTATTTTCTGTTGGATTTCAGTTTATTTTATTTTATTTAATTTTTTTTTTTTTTTTGGTTTTTTCGAGACAGGGTTTCTCTGTGTAGCTTTGCGCCTTTCCTGGAACTCACTTGGTAGCCCAGGCTGGCCTCGAACTCACAGAGATCTGCCTTGGCTCTGCCTCCCGAGTGCTGGGATTAAAGGCGTGCGCCACAACCGCCCGGCTTCAGTTTATTTTTGTGGAAAGTATTTTAAAGATCTTGAAACTTCTGTGGAAGGGAAGGAGGGAGGGAATAAAGGAGGGAGGAAGGGTGAAAGACCGAGAGAGACTTGAAAGCAAGATCTTATTGATGAGGATTCTATATAGCTGGGCCACAGAACAAGAAGATATCAATCTGGGGCTGACCGGGAAGCTTCACCCCTGCAAGCTACCATTCACAGTGCTGGAGGTGCTGTGCTTTGTACCAGAAGAAAGGAGTAATCACTTTCTGTGAACTGTGAAAGCTCTAATAATGACTGGCCTGGCAAGAAATGCCCTCTGATACAATAGTGGCATGAACATCCTGGGATTAACGAAGCACTTTCTGATTAGATGTAAGACTCATTCTCCCAAATGAAACACATATCTAGCACCAATGTTGGACCAAAAACCTGTAGCCTGTCAGGCTATAGTTGTCCCTATAGGAAAACCTACTATTATTATTCTAGTACATGGATATAGCATTAAACTGATTCTTAATGACTTATCCTTATGCTCATAAATTAATGCATACCTCAATACTCATCAGAGAATATTCTACTTTTAGCGAAGTGTGATTAACATATAGAACCTGATATAGTCAAAGTACAGAAAATGTGGAATGCTCTGCCTGAAATGAGACATGTATATCACAACCTCGTCCCACTCAAGGCCCAGGAGTCACTGTAGAAGAGGGAAAAGAAAGTTTGTAAGAGGATAACGTGGTGTATAATTCCACAAAGATAGCATTTCCAGATTCAATAAGATAGTTGCACATATGAACTCACAATGGTTTTAAGACCATGCCCACAATGTGTGCAAGTCCAAGCCAGACAAAAGCTTTACATGCTTGGGGGTGGTTACCACTAAATACAACTTCTAACTGAGAAACCATTGGAAACTAATAGTTAATAGGGATAAATAAAGTTGGATTTCTTTAAGGGTTTCTACAGGTGTTAAGTAGACCATGTGCCAGACACACATCTAAGCATATGTTGACAGCACAAATGGATTTATGGTCTAAATTTCTGTGTATATATGTCTGTGTACTTGTATGTATATGTACATGTATATGAACAATTAGTGAAAAAGAGACCATGAGTTCTAAAAAAGAGCAAGGAAGAGTAAATGGGAGCCTTTTGCAGGGAGGAAAGGAAGGAATGATGTAATTATATTATAATCTGAATGATAAAAGAAATAATTTTAAAAGGAAGAACAAAGAATGAAGAATTGGTGAGCACAAACTTTTGTGTGTAAGAAGGAATAGGTAGATCTGGGAAGAATTGAGGTGAATGAAAATTATAAAAATACATTGTGCAAAATTCTAAAAGAACTTCAAATAGGTATAAAAAAAACCAAATTTTTATACAAATGAAATGTATTGCAAACATATGCACCAGTATCTTCCATCCCTCTAAATTCCCCTGTAGTCTAAAGGTGGTCAAAACTATAGTCGTGGATCATAGGACCAGGGAGATAATGTATTAGTAATTGTTTGGCATATGGTTATGTTTTCCTCTAAGCTTTGTGTAAATAGTCATGGTTTAGTGCTGCTCCCAACACTGCTCAGTGAAGTTCTTACTGCGCTGATCCGCTGCGAGTTCTCAGACATAACAGGGCATCTATAACAATTGTGATTATTTTAAAATGTGCTTCTGTGGAATGGATAGTGCATCTAATCGGCACTATAATATACAAGAAAAATTTTACACAAAATATTCCAATAACTAGAATGTATCCAGGGGCAATCAAGTGAAATAGGGAAGGCATAAGAATACATATTAGTGATGAGAATGACTATAACAAAAGGGCAGAGCAGAGCGATGATTTTAGTTGATTAATGTATTTTCACATGAGAAATGATTATCCAAGTCGGGCATAGTTGCTTGTGTCTGTCATCCCCACACTTGGTTTTTGGTTGTGGCAGGTGAATTTGCCATGAGTTCCAGGTATCCTTGGCTACATTGTTAGAATTTGCTTCAAATACCAAAATCAGAAAATGTTCTTCCTCAGGCTTAGTAATCTGAGATGGTTTCTGCTAATTTCAATTTATTTGAAATCGTGTGTTAAAAAATACAGGATAAAATGAATTTAGTATCAGCATTTCCCAGACAACAGCAAAAATATGTAATTACTCATTTCAACAATTATACAGTACATTGATTACAGAAATAATCAGCCTGTCAGAAAAATTGACTATTTCTGATTAGGACAGAATAATTCAATTATATAAGATTCTGAATCTTACAAGAGATTTCCAGGATTTAAATTGAATGTAATTGTACTAACATAGTCTATCTTATCTCATTTTACTATTACAACATTATAGATTTATTTATTTACAATAAAATATATTATATTATAGATAGATACATTTTTAAAAGCATTTTTTTACAAAATATCAAAACCACCATTTCAAAAAATGTGAATAAAATATACATGTAAATTTTGTATGTTATAGGAGAACATAATCATAAACATATAGCCATATATTATAAGGTAGTTTTTCAAAGAAAGCATCAAACATTGCATACCCATAAGTTCTAAATTAAAGATTTTCTATAAAATAAATGTTCAGTTCTATAATATTCATTAGATTAAAAACAAACATTTCATAGTAATTCGGTGACGTATTATGCGTGAATCATGATAACAGTTCTCAAAAGCTTGAAACAATCTAAGAAAGGAAATGCAGATTTTTAGTTAAAATGTAATTATTATCACATATTGAACATTTCTGAAAATATATTCATATTCCATACGTAGCATACTTTTGTTTTAATTATGTGTCATATCAATTATATGCCAAAATAATTTTGAAAAGGGTTATTCCCTAGATTTTCATGAAGAAAAATGTGGCTCTTGGAGATAAAACAATATTAAAATCATATAGACAAAGATTTTATTACAAGTACATCTAAGTTATAGTCTTTTTTAAAGAAACTATTAAACTATAAAACTTCTGTTCTCTCTAAATTATGAAATGTTCTGTAACCTATGAAATAATAAAATATTATAGCACTCATGCATAACATTGAGGAAAAGCCCATATAACTTACTGTGCATGTATCTTTAAGTACATAGAAACTCTTGGACACTCCTATCTACAACATGATGTTCATTTCTCTTATAATTTCCTGGGAGTAAATAATGAATATTCATGGTAATTAATATCATTTACATTGCTAGACAAATATGGCACTGCTAAAAATGATAATAAATATTATGTCTGACTCTTTTCAACAGAATAAATATATGAGGACCGCTAAAAGAGGAATGATTTGTCAGATTCCGTTCATGGTCTCAATGATCACATGGCTCTATTACCATGAGTCTGAGCTAAGATAGAAGCATCACAGTGGCAGGTGTGTGAGATGGTGGAGATTGTTCATCTTATTGAAAACCCAAGTAAAAGAAAAAGAGAAAGGAGTAACTGACAATACACCATACCCTTCAAAAACATGTCAAAAATCTACCTTTAACAGCAGGAAATTCTGCCTTCACCAATTCAGTTCTTGTAGGAGGCAGATTTCTCACCGTTAAATCCTCACTCAGTGATGGGTCAAACAGTCAGTCTTCCACACTTAGCACCCAAATAGTAGGAAAGTTTATAAACTAGTAAAATAAAAGGATGGATTTCATCGAAGCAAAGACTAAAGAAGGAAATGTATTTTCGTATTACATGTGAGTACATGAAAGCATCTTTCCTCTGTTGTCACAGAGCATGCGTGCATTCTTCTCTTAACTCACATGGCTAGAGCCTCAGTCACCACAAATGCCTTTGTTTAAAAAAAAATGAAATTCCTTATGTTCTTCTGATCCCTGATTCTTTGCCCTCCATCCCCCCCTCCCAGTTTGCTCATGTAGATCTAATCTATTTCTCCTTCGCTGGGCTATCTATGTGTCCCTCTTAGAGTCCTCCTTGTTACCTACCTTCTCTGGTGCTGTGGGTTGTAGTCTGGTTATTCTTTGCTTTACATCTAGTATCCACTTATGAGTGAGTACATATCATGTTTGTCCTTTGTCTGGGTTACCTCACTCAGTAAAACTGATTTTGTATCTCACTGATGTAACTAGAGTTCAGATAATGTAGAAATATAAAAGATAATTGTGAATTAAAATGACCACTCTCCAACATTAAAAAAATTGAAATTTTTGCATATTTAGCAAACATCTTTTTTTTCTATAAATCCTTGTAGTGCACTCTCAAAATACCATCATGAAAATGTAGTGCAAGAAAATGATTATATAATGAGCAGCTAGGATGCTGCACAGGGAAGGAGAATATGCATCTGACCCTTTTTTTTTCTTTTTTTCCTCATAGAATTTCCAACACTTAAGGAACTTTCCTTCAAGATTGTTTTAGCAGAGTCTAGTATCTGTGACATAACACATGTCAGGGCAAGGTCACACATGAGGGGATGCTTCAAGAAGTATCAGTGAGCTGGGGAATACAGATTTTAATATCAACAGGTTCAAGCTGCTGACAGACTGGACATACTTGCTAAGACAAGTGATCCCACAGGAGAAGTGTGTTTCTGAAACTGATAGCTGATCTGACTGTTGGGTGTACTGGGAAAAGACTGGGAGGGGATATGCTAAGGCTGAATAAACTTACAGTTGTCTGACTAAACTTTGGGATTTTACTTGGTTTTCATTTAAACTATGTTAAGATCTAAAATAAAAATAACTTCATAGGAACTGGTTGTCTTTTATTTATAAAGGTATTACTTTTTTTGCTTACAAGAATACATGAATATATCAGTGGAGATTTTTCAGCTGTGAACAGAACCAAAAGTCTAACTAGGATTTAAAAAAAAAAAAAACAAGAGAACTTCAATTCATGTCCAGTAATAGTGCCTGTGTCTCAATTACAAAGAAAAGACAGGGGCAAAATATATATTAATTACTGTTCTGTCCGGTGTGGTTTGTTCCTTAAAGCAAGTGATATCATGTCTCATCATAGATTTTTTGAGAGTGCCTGAGGATGGTTCTAATAGGAAGGAGAAACTCTACTCAAGGCAGTAAAATGAAAGCCTCTCAGTCACTGGGAATTAGTGATAATGCTAGGTTTCAGGTGAGGGTATTGATTAACTCGCAAAAGGAAGGAAGACATGTTTGGCATTTGTGGCAAGATATTTAACAAGTTCTCTTTGAGTCATTATTGTTTAACAGATAAATATATTTCTTCTCTTCACAATTTGCAAAAGGACAAGAAAATGAAAGAACATAATAATAACTTACGAAAAGACTTTAAATAATTAAACAACATATATATTCAAACACCACACAGCTTGTCCTGAATCCTTTGATGATGTAGGCATATATGTATGCTTGTTTATTCACACACACACACACACACACACACACACACACACACACGTGTATACATATATCTAAATAATTGGTAAATATTATTTAGAATGAATAATATGTCACTTAAGCTAATAGTATGTAAGTCATCATATAGGTCATAGGGCCAAGTACTTCAGAATACTATTTTGAATTTATTATATTTATGTCAGAAGACAAACACAAGCGACAAAATTCTTGAGTTTTCCTGGTACATGTTCATTCATATAGAAGGCAACACTAAAAATGAAATCATTGCAAGTGTCTGTGACTCAGATTGGCTGCCTGGATAATTCTTTTATACTTGTTGCAGTCAGAAATTGGAAGACTCTTAGTATGTAGTTTACTGACTCAAGCTATAAATTTTATATAGATAAGAACATTAGTTTTATTTAATTCCCTATAATACATAATGAAAAAAATGCATTTTACTCCTAAGTATTACTCATTTCAAAAGTGCAATTTCCCCACTCAAACTGTAGTTTTTTGGGTCATTCCACACTTGAACTGAGACTTGAAAAAGCTGCTGTGTGCTATGGACATGGGAGCAGGTCACTGGTGTGGTCTGTCATGTCCTCTTGATTCTCTACAAACTATATCAAAGATACCTGCAGAAAATTATGGAAAGGGATTTTTATCCATTTAAATATTACATATTTTTTCATATCTCTTTGAAGCCACTGATTCTCAACCACAACAAACATTTACTTCTGTAATTATCAATGACTCAGTTAAAGCTGATGCATTAGATGTAACTACAGAGTAGTGACTTAAGGAAGGTCTTTGTAAAATTATTGATATATTTCCAAATTTTCTCGACATATTGACAAAGCTTTTCCTTTAAATTGTTGTGAAATTTGCAAAGAGCTTTAAAAATAAAATCCAGTTTCATCTCTGTAACACTTTCTTCTTCTGTTTGTTATTTGGTTCACATTCTTTTTGTAGTGCTGGAATTCCCCTGTACACTGATTTTCAGTTTCTAATGGTAATATCGTAATTGAGGGGAAAATGAGTTACAGAATCTTTGACATATTCTATTCACTCCTTCACTACATGTCTGCTCCTCCTCCCAATTATGTTATTGAAGACCTTGTCTGAACTAATGAGATGGTATTTGAAAGTGGAATCCTTGGGACCTGTTTAAGTTTCCTTAAGCAAGTATGCACATGATCAGGTTAGTGTGGGTCCAGGAAGCAAACAGTCATTTTTGAAGCTGGTGTTTGTCCTTACTAGCAACCCACTCATACTGATTCCCTGATCTTGGACTATAACAAATAAAACTGACAGAAGAATTGCTTTTCATTAACACACTTGGTGTTCTGTTAAACACACTCAAACTAAGGCAATGATAGTTAAGTCCTGTTTTGTGCAATTTGAATACATCAGAAGTAATTTCATATAGAGTTTGTGGGTGGATTTAAAGAAAACTAATTCACTCAAAGGAAAATTAGGGCTGAGGAGACTGATTATTGAATAAAGTTTTTGTGGAATAGGCTTGAAACTTGAAGTTCTGGTTCCCAGAAACTATGTTAATTTAAGGAGGACATGACAACCTGCCTGTAATTTCAGCACTAGGAAGGTGACAGAGAATTACTGAAGAAAGCTGATTAGGAAACTCAATCATATCAGACATCTCTGGGAAAATAGTACATCAAGTCACAGGGTGAAGAGTGATTGAGGGAAATTCTGATATTGGATTCAGAATTTTAGAAGTGCATGCATGTATGTGCAAACACCTGCATACACAGGTACAACCACATAAATTTAAATGTGCATGTACCTATGTATGCACACAACAAAAGACATTCAGAAAGTGAGTGTGTGTGTGTGTGTGTGTGTGTGTG
>CABHPQ010159532.1:0-25382 GCA_902168405.1 Peromyscus aztecus
GCCTGAGCAACAGTGTAAGTCTGTGTCATAACCTCCTTTCTTCCACCCCCAAATCCTGTTACTTTTTTTTTCAGTGCCAAGGTACCTCTCTTCCTTTCTTAACTCTGCAGTATAAATTAGTCAAAATCATCCAAATAAAGAAAAACGATGCAGACTCCTCTTGTTCATATTGTATCAGTCCCATTTACTCCACTGCTAAGTTGGAGTTTGTGCAGAGTCAGTAACTGACTGTAACTGTTTTCTTTGGTACTTTAACCCAAGGCATGAACTATATATAACTATACTGAGGAATTTCAGAGGGCCAGTTTGGCTTCACTGCTTTGACAGTCCCCATGTGCAAACATGATTTCTTCATTCCCCGATGACTCCCCGATGTTTTTCTCTTCTTCCCTTCCTCCTTTTGTATGAACCCCATCTTTTTCCTGCAAGTACAGTGAGTCACAGTCCTAGAGCTCTGAGTTGTTACATGGTACTCATTCTGTATCTTCCTTTGTGTGTGCTTATTCTGATTTTTTAATTTCTCTATTTTCTTAACATTTAAAACAATTAACATCTAATTAATATACCATTGCCCTTTCCTTTCTACCAGTCCCCATGTGAGCTTTTTCCTTTACTGTAATTTTAACTTGATTTGTAGAAGGGAGAAAAAGAAATCTATGTGTTCACTGGTCATGTTTCAGTAGACATAAAAAGTAAGATTCAGCTGTCATCCTTTGATAGACCCCAGACTCAGGGCACTGTCCTCTCAGGTGGGCGCCCCAGAAACCTGGACTCCAGACCAGTTGATGCAATCGCAAGAGGCTTTATTTTGATCATTTGCACAAACGGGCCCCCTGCACCATTCAGTGAGAGGAGTCCCGAACAATAATTGCAGGCATCTATTAAAGGCAAACCCCACAAAATTAACATAGCATTCGGAGCAATACATAATTGGCTAGTTTAAAGATCAGCACCGGGGAGGGGGAATACAGCTATGGGGACTTTCCATGGGGGCTGCTTTTCTTCCTAGAATAGCCACAGGATGTTCTGCTAGACCCAGACAATGTCACAAGGTTATTCTGCTGATGCCACAAGAAATATGACAAGAATATTTCTGCTGAGGCTAACAGTTTGGGGTCGTGGTTTGGGGACCTGAGGCTGGTACTTTTTCCTCTTTATTATGTTTAACTCTTTCACCTTGTTGAAATGAGTAAATATGTCAAGATAAAGCTGAAGAAGAACAAAACAGTGCATTTATTGTGTTTCTTCTCTGTGTGAATTTCACCTGACTTTGTTATCTAAGAATTAGAGTCACATAGTCCTATGTTGAAGTGGATGCTACTCAACTGTTAACTATTTTTGGGGAAATAATTAAATTACTACCAGCTTGAGCTTTGGTTCTGATGGCAGGCTTGTTCTTAGTGGACAGATACTGTGGTTCCATCACACTGGAATTATCCAGGTGAGCAGTTTTAGAAAATAATAAGGACCCATCCCTAGGTGAAGAATATTAGTGTCTTTATAATGGATTTCTGTTGTCAGGATTTAAACAAATCAAAATAAAACACCTAGTGAAGGGTTGGTAGCACTTCCCTATAATACCAGCACTGGGGAGGCTGGAGTAGGAGGAGCTTGACCTTGAGGTCAGCTTGGGCTATGTAGCAAGATCTTGTCTCAACAAAACAGAGCCTGGTCAATAAACACCCACCTAAGTTATCTCAAGGAATAGGTGGGTGGTTTAATCATTACAATGTATTTGAGAGTAATTTGTGGCTTATAGGGTTTTATACATTGGTTTTGAAATTTTAGGTGATGCAGACTTTATCTTGTTAGTTCTGCTTCCCTGAGACTTGGACTCTGCTATTTTGAGGTGACATCTTACTTTATAACAATGTTTGCAGGTAATTCTTTCTAAAATGATCCGAAGACTGTTTTTATTTAAAAAAAGAAGGCTAATTTTGGAAGACTATGTCTCCAGATATCTTTTTATTCTGATCTTTAGATTCTTGTATTTACATCTAAACATCTCTTCTGCCTGACTATAAATTCTCTAAGAGCTAGGCTCTTTTAAAAATTATTTATTATTATTGTGTATGTATATCTGTGTGCATGATCTGCATGTATGTTAGAAGATTACTTTGTGGAGTTGGTTTTCCCCTTTTAACTGTATGTGGACTCTGGGGTTCAAACTCAGGTCTCCAGGCCTCCACTGATGGTGCCTTTACCCCAACAGTCATCTCACTGGCCCAAGAGTGAATTCTTCCTATATAAATATTTCATAGCTGAGCCATTTCTCCAGCCCCTTTGTTTCAAAGGTAATTGTCTTAGTGATTTTCTTGTTGCTATGACAAGCTATGTCCCAAGAAGGTTAAGGCACAAAGGTTTATTCTGATTTACACTTGGAGGGAATCTATTTTATCACTGTGAGGAAGACATGGTGGCCAGATGTTCACGTTGCATATACAGCGAGGAAGCAGAGAGTGATGAATGATGATGCTCAGCTTGCTTTCTTCTTTTCATTCAAGTCTGGAAGCTGGAGTGGCTCTTCCCATCACAGTCAGCCTAATCTGGAAAATCCCTCACATATCTACCCAAAGATTTGTCTACAAGGGGATTCTAGATCCTATGAAGTTGACAATCAAAATAAACCATCGCAGAAAGTATGTAGATGAAGTTAAATCTCTGTTGCTCATTGTGTCATAAAAATTCATGGTTAATAGTATTAATACTTTTTCTGAAATTAAATTGTGTACATTAATTGAGGAATACAAGGTAAGCCCAGTTCTGTGTTTTATCTGTTTCTTGTTTTGAATTCAGTGAGTCTACTGAAGGAAAAGCCTGGTGATGTAATTATGCTGTACAAATGGCTTTTAAAACTTCAGGATCTTTTTTGCTGGATCAGTGTAATTGGATCAGCCCCTTAGCTAAATTCTGCCTTGGAGCAATCCTCCAATGCCCATTTCAGTGATGGCTCTAATCACTCTATTAACTGTCACATTGTTGGAGGAAAAGGTAAGTATTACATCATTAGTTAGCTCTGCTCTGGGTGGGTATCTAATCCCGTGATTCATGTGTTGGATAGAGGGAGTGTTCATGGTGCACTTACTGCCATACACGCTAATAACCATTTGTAAGTGGTCAGGATCCTCTCAGTAAATTTGCTTAGGTTCAGTTTGTCTTTAGTTCCAGAAGTTCCTTCTGAATGAAGAATGTCCAAGATAGTCCATTATCTTCCTAGTAAAACAGAACAAACATTCAAACTTCTCACATAATTATTTTAGATAATGTAGAATATGTGCATGGAATTGAGCACTTGATCTGTATTTTCTACAAAATGTGTTTAGCCTTTTGAAATTAAGACAAACCTGGCTTATGTCTTGACATAGTCATTCAACATTGGGAAAATTGCTTATTGTGCCTAGTGTAGGAGACACAGCTTATAGAAAGCATTGGAAAAACCAGAATTGTTAAAAACACAGACCTTTTCCTCAAGAGAAGAAAATGACTGATGTCTGTTCACCGGGAAGGCTGGTATGGATGTTGTCTAACAACCTGGTGGTCTTTTGCCACTTTTAGAAATTTTATTTATTTATTTTACATCCTGACTGCAGTTTTCCCTTCCTCCTGTTCTCCCAGTTTCTTCCCCGACCTCTCCCTCCCCATCCATTCCTCCTTTGTTTCTATTCAGAAAAGGACAGGCCTCCCATGGATATCAACAAAACATGGCATATCAAGTTGTAGTAAGACTAAGCACCTCTCCTCATATTAAGGCTGGGTAATGTAATTCAGTATGAGTAATAGGCTCCCACAAGACTATAAAAGAGTCAGAGACAGCCCCTGCTCCCACTGTTAGGAGTCCCACAGGAGGACCAGGATACACAACTGTCATATATGCAGAGTGCCTAGGTCAGTCCCATGCAGGTTCCCTGGTTGTCTGTTCAGTCTCTGTGAGCCTCTATGAGCTCAGGTTACTTGATTCTGTGGGTTTTCTTGTTGTGTCCTTGGCCCCTCTGGCTCCTATAATCCTTCCTCCCTTTCTTCAGCAAGATCCCCCAAGCTCTGCCTAATGTTTGGCTGTGGATCTCTGCCTCTGTTTCCATAAGCTGCTGGGGGAAGCCTCTCTCATGACAATTGGGCTAGGCACCAATCTATGAGTATAACAGAATATTACTAGGTATCATTACACTGACTTTTTTTTTTTTTCTGCAGTCGTGTTTTGTTCTATCCTAGGTCTCTGGGCCATCCAGAGTCAGGGGTGGCCTCACACTCCTGGCATGGGTCTGTGGCTGGAACAGATTGGTTGGCCACTCCCATAATCTCTGTGCCACCGTTACCCTAGCACATTCCATAAGGCAGGAAGGACTGTAGGTAGAAGTTTATGTGGCTGTGTTGGTGTGCCAATCCCTCCCTTGGAAGTCTTGCCTGGTCACAGGAGATGGCCAATTCAGGTTACATATTCCCTTTTGCTAGGAGTCTTAGCTGGGATCATCCTTGTAAATTTCTGGGTGTTTCTCTTGCACCAGGTTTCTATCTCACCCCAAAATGCGCCTCTTTTACAGTCATCTCTCAGTACTCTCCCCCTCTACCCTTCCCCCACCTGGTCCCTCATGTTCCCATCCCAACCTGCCCCCAGACCATTCATAAAATTTCTTCTATTTCCTTTTCCTAGGGAGATCCAAGTGTACCCACTTGAGCCTTCCATGTTACTTAACCTCTCTGGGTCTGTGGATTGTAGCTTGATTATCATTTACTAATATCCACTTATAACTGAGTACATACCATGTTTATCTTTCTGTGTCTGGGTTACCTCACTCAGGAAGAGTATTTCCTAGTTCTGTTCATTTGCCTTTGAATTTCATGATGTCATTGGTAACAGCTGAGTAATACTCCATTGTGTAAATGTGCCACATTTTCCTTATCCATTTCTCGGTTGAGGGACATCTAGGTTGTTTCCAGGTTCTGGCTATTATGAATAAAGCTTCTATGATCATAGCTGAGCAACTGTCCTTGAGGTAGGATGGAGAATTCTTTGAGCATATGCCTAGGAGTGATATAGCTGGGCCTTGGGGTAGATCAAGTATCAATTTTCTGAGGAACCTCCATATGTATTTCCAAAGTGACTGTACAAGTTCACACTCCCACCAGCAATGGAGGAGTGTTCCCCTTGCTCTACATTCCCTCCAGCATGAGCTGTTGCTTATGTTTTTGATCTTAGCCATTCTGACAGATGTAAGATTAACTCTTAGTGTCATTTTGATTTCCATTTCCCTTATGGTTAAAGATGTTGAACATTTCTTTAAGTGATTCTCAGTCATTTGAGATTCTTCTGTTTAGGTATGTACCACATTTTTTAATTGGATTATTTGTTTTCTTGGTGTCTAGTTATTGAGTTCTTTATATTGAGTTCTGTCAGATGTGAGATTGAAGATCTTTTCCCATTCTGTAGGTTGCCATTTTGTCCTCTTGATGGTATCCTTTGCCTGACAGAAGCTTTTCAGTTTCATGAGGTCCTGTTTACCAATTGTCAATCTTAGTGCCTGTGCTATTGATGTTCTACTCAGGAAATCGTCTTCTGTGCTAGTGTCTTTAAGGCTATTTCCCACTTACTCTTTTTTCAGATTCAGTGTATCTGGATTTATGTTGAGGTCTTTGATCCACTTGGATTTGAGTTTTGTGCATGGTGATAGATATGGATCTATTTGCATTCTTCTACCTGTTGACATCCAGTTATATCAGCACCATTTGTTGTAGACACTGTGTGTGGATAAAAGATTAACTAAAAAAAACAAATAAAAACAAAACAGCAGCCCTCCTATATACAAACAACAAATGAGCTGAGAAAGAAATCAGGAAAACAACACTCTTCACAATAGCCACAAATAATATAAAATATCTTGGGGTAACTCTAACCAAGCAAATGACAGACCTATGTGACAAGAACTTTAAGTCTTTGAAGTAAGAAATTGGAGAAGATATCAGAAGATGGAAAGATCTCCTATGCTCATGAATTGGTAGGATTGACATAGTAAAAATGACCATTTTACCAAAAGAAAGCTGTAGATTCAGCACAATCCCTATTAAAATCCCAATACAATTCTTTCCAGATCTTGAAAGAACAATACTCACCTTCATAAGGAAAAACAAAAAAACCCAGGATAGCTAAAACCATCCTATTGGTTTAAATATCAAGGCAACTCCATGTAGTTAAAAGTGAGGTTTATTTTGTGGGGTAACTTACAAGTGAAGGGATAGGTTACAGGGTCTGGGAAAAATGAAGCTCAGTCCAGTGGTGTTCTCTGGAGAACTCTGCTTGGTCTAACTCCAGCGTCCAGGATCCAGGAACCAAGAGAGCTGGGCCATCCAGATCTGGGGTCTTCAGGGGTCCTCTCTCAGTTCCGCCTTGTAGGCATGACAGTTACTGAAGCCTCAATGAGGGTGGTACTTCCAGGTCAAAGCTGGACCGGCTACCCACTACACTATCCTGTATAATAAAGGAGCTTCCAGAGGTATCACCGTCCTTGATTTCAAGCTCTACTACAGGGCTATAGTGATTAAAACTGCATGGTATTGGCATAAAAAACAGAAATGTGGATCTTTTGCTATTCTGTAGAGCAGCCTTCACTGGAATTCCCTAACTCCTGAGCATTATTTAGACTCTAGTCCTCAGCTTTGTCTCTCAGTGATTAGGACACATCCTTATTAAAGAGGTCCCATGTACTCTGCATCTTCCATCAGTAGAACTCATCTTCATGCTTATTACAAATCTTTCCTCCTCAGGCCCTTATCCTGAACACTGTTACTTGTGAATAAGGACCCCTTCATATGGTAACAGGTGCTTCGCTAAAGAGATGTGCTTTGCAAGAGACTTTTCTATGTAGCCATATTTAAAGCTTTATTATGATAATTGTAATGTGGAAATATTTCCCCAAAGTTTTATTGAGTTGAAATGTGTAATGAAAATAAACCACTTGGTCAGACTCTAGAAAATTTTGACCCAGTACCTGCTAAAGTGGTGCTGACCTGAGTTCTATTCTTCATCTCTCTCAGATAGTTTATATCCCTGCCAGCTATGATGCTCATGAGGACCCCAACAGCCTAGTCAATGTTTATTTCCTGACTGATATATATTATGCATCTTTCTTATGATTAAATGGAATAAGCATGTTTAGCACATGGCATATTGAGCTACTCAATAAATAGAAGCTATAATGACTACCCCATAGTTAGTTAGCTCAGTTCAGTTTCTCTGGAATATATATTGTATATCGGAGGCAGTGAGTTGTCAACCTAATTCTTCCATTGTGTCTTTGCACTCTTCCATCATATCTTGGCTCCCAAAGCTTTAGGAAAAGAGAAATACATTTCCAGTACTAACATAAAACATAAGTCGATTTGCTTGTCAGGTTAATAATTTCCTGGCTAGCTGTTAGTCTCTGGTGCACTAATTGAACTGAAATTTACTTGTCAGTATAAGATTGAAAAATATAAATGGTAAAGAAAAATGAATTATATAGTATTTGAAAGTATTAATTAAAATATTTTATACATCTCTGGCATTTCTAGGAGACACATCTCAAAGAAAAGCCACTGCTTCTCTGACTCTCACACTCTTTCTGCTCCGAGCCTTGGGTGCAGGAATTGTCTTCTGGATACATCAGTTGGGACTGGGTACCACATCATCTCTTGTTTTCTGCATTTTGTTGGGTTATGGGTTTTTGTAGTGGTCTCCATCTGTTGCAAAGAGAAGTTTCTTTGGTAAAGGATTGACAGCTACAGTTATCTGTTAGTATAAGGATAAATATTTAGAATGTATTTGGGAATCATGATGGGTTAGTAAAGTAGTGGTTTAGGTTCTCCTCCAAGATTCCTACTTCATTAAACTTGGCTACCTAAACAAGACCTGAAGGAACAATGATACCAAAGGACATTGTTAGGATCCTGCTCTCACTCTTCCGGGTCTAACGTCTTGCATCATCGGGGCCGGGGCGACTGCGTACTGCTGCATGGTCACGCAATCTCTGTCTTAAAAAGTCAAATGTGGACCCCCACCCCTCTCTTTCTGTTTCCTCTCTGCTGTCTTCTCGGCCCTGCTTCCCTCCCTGACCAGGCCTGGGTTCTGCCGTGGCCGTGACTCTTCTGCCGACCAGCCAGCGCCATTCATCCTTTCAGACATGCTATCGTGAAAGCAGGAAGCTAGAGGCACCCCAAGTTCAATAAGAACTACAGGCAAGGGGAATGCTGTGAGTGGGAGAATGGTCTTCCCCAGAGAAGAGTGCTCCTAGTTGGTTAGCCAATACCAAATGGTCAGCCTTGAGATCATGCATACATCCAGGAAACATTATAAGGACTGAGAAGGTTGTATTTATAGATTTAGAATATATATATATATGTATATGTATATGTATGTATATATGTGAGAACAATTAAAGAAAAGGGGCTATGAATTTGCAAGGAGGGGTGCATGGGAGGGGTTGGAGAGAGGAAAGGGAAGGGGGAAACAATATAATCATAATTTCGAAAAATAAAAAGAATTATTAAAATATTTTGTAATCTATTTTCTTCTTATTGAAGGATAAACTATGTATGCTGTATTTTTTCTTTCTCTTTCTGTGGGGCACTTAGTTTCATTAGGGTAATTTACATGTGTTATTTTCCCATCACAGAGAATTCTAAAAGGCACTTTTAGGCTTATAAACTCTGGCTATGAGTCAGTTTGAACAAGGAGACCTTGAGGGTCTCAGCTTCTCCAAGGCTACATGCTGTCATCCTAGCTGCTGCTTCTGCTGCTGCTTCTGCTGCTGCTGCTGCTGTGTGTGTGTGTGTGTGTGTGTGTGTGTGTGTGTGTGCATGTTGAACATCTAAATCCAGAAATGAGGAGGAGAAAGGAAGATATAATAATCTCTATATAACTATGCTACGGTTTGCACTTTCAGAGAAGCTATTCTGAGTAACGAAACCACTTTGTTTCAGAATATGAGTTTATCACCTGAATTTTTTTTTCTTTTTACTTCAGGCAACTTCAGTAAGGCGAACAATACAGACGCACAAGGGCAAGCCATTTTCATCTTCTAAGAATGCCGTTGATGGCTGAGGACACTGGAAGTTAATAAGCATCCACGCTTCACTGTGAGCTAAGTCTTTTAGATCGCTTTCCTTCAAATGCTTGGGTTGGCCCCCTTGTCTCTGAAGATCTCACCTGACTGATGAGAACTAAGGAGGTGAACAGACCCAGGCAGAGTCCTGCATGAAGGGTAATGTGAGGGGCAGAGGCCCCAGCGGAAGGGGAACATCACTAAAGATAGGAAGGGAAGGGGAATGAACAGCCACAATCATTTTTTTTTTCAACTAACAAAAGACCAAATATCTCTTTTAACACTTAACTGAAATGATACCTGATCTTGATTGAGATCAAAAGACAACATAAGAGAAGTTGGCAGAAAGAAAAGTTTCTGGCTTCTCTGCTTTTGGGACCCCTTACATCTGGCCATAATCCTCTGTGAGAGGAAATTTTAAGCCAATCAACATCTTGACTTTAATTTCTACTTTGTAACTTGAAATGAACAGCATGGCTGCTATTCATTCCCACTGCTTATTTAAATCACCCTGTCATGTGTGTGATACAAAAATAGAATTTTTAATGTTAAACACCAGAATGGAAGTTAGAGAGCACAGAATCAGACATGTTTCGTGTCAAGTAATGCCTCTTAAGAAAAACTGCAGTGCAGCATTTAAGTACAACAGAAGAACAACTTGGACATTATGTTCGTGCATCTGAAGAAGGAACTAAAGGTTCCTGTTGCACCTTAGCGAGAAGGCTATAAGGATGAAATCTGGAGCTGATTTGGAAAGGGAAAATGCTCTACAAATGTGAGGCACCATCACCCTGTGTCTGGTTGGTGATAGACACTGGACAGCACAGGAATCCACGTTTCTCTTGCCACTGGCAAGGACTGTTGGGAAATGCACGTTTAATTGTCATGACTGAAGGAACAGTTTGCTTTCTTCCTGTTCCATCTAATCCTCACCTGTGAGGTAAAACCTTTTGATGGACAGCATACTTACAGTTTCTATGGGAGGGAAAAAGAAAGACGACCGGGTCTTTACTACAACCCCCCAACCCACAGCTTTTCCTGATTTAAAAAAAAAGGGTTTAGTCTCAAGTCTTTTCCAAGAGACTCCTCCTTCCTGCTCAGCACCCAGGTGTCACTTTTGAGTCAATCAAGATCAGTGTTGTTCTAGTTTGGTTTTGGTTTTGGGTTGCTGTGATAAACACCATGCCCAAAGAAAGTTGGGGGGGAAAGGCATTTCTTGGCTTACAGGTTATAGTCATCATTGAGGAAAGTAAGGGCAGGAGCCATAAGGCAAGGCTACTTGCTGTCTTGCAAGTTCCCTTCCTTAGACAGCCCAGGCCTCTTTGCCCAGGAGTTGCATCACCCATAGTGGGGTGGGCACTCCTACATCAATTAGCAGTGAAGTAAATGTTCCAGAGACATGCCCACAGGCCACTCTGATGGAAGCAATTCCTCAGTTGAGGTTCCCTCTTCTCAAGTGTGTCAAGTTGACAGTAGCTATCACAGAGGTGTTGAGACTTAAAAGCACCTCTTGTTTGAGTCAGAATTATACAAGACATGGGGGCATGCCTTGCCTACAGGTCTTTATGGACACGCACTGCTTTCAATTAAGGGTGATCTTCAGGGAATCTAAGTTTGAATCCTGTTTCTTCTATTGCTTGCACTGAGATCCCAGGTTGCCCCACCTTCTTCATCTTCACATTGGAACTAATACTTCTCTACCTTCTTCATCACACAGCTGTAGAATTAGACAAAACTATTAGTGAAATTCAAAGTGTAACAGTACAGTACTCAATGTTAGTCATTATCAACCTCCCAGAATCCTTTAGTGTCTGGAGAGATGCTGAAGTAGAGGAACTTGAGACTGAAAATTTAGAAACTGACACAAAATAAATATCAACCCGAAGCTAAGAGAAAACGTGGATATTAAATACTTTTAGATACTGGGAAAACTTATCAAAAAAGAAAAATATACCTTTTTGTTCATGTTACCAGTAACTCTTCAGAACCTATTAAATGCAAAAATAGTGACGACCTACAATAGGCATGCCAAAGCCTTACTACATTAGCAGCTGTATACTGTTCTACTATCTAGGAGAATTTGGGATGGATTTTCTATTGTGTTGAAGTATGGGGGAGTGACAGAGAGAGGTCCATGAAATCTAAGCACTCTACACTTTATACATATGTGTTGACAAAGAGTGATGGAATGTCAACATTAGAATAGCCCAAAGGAGTAGCCAGAAACTCCAAAGGACTTGAGCATTTCATGAGTTCTTTATGTCAATGATATTGAAATGTTTTGATCACAATATCATACTATGTCTGCAGAAAAAAGAATCTCCTAAATGATGACTCAAAGCTTGTCAAAATTCAAATGCTTAAAGCAGCCACCTTTATGCAATAGGCATTGTTTTGCCTGATTTTTCTGTACAGTATGATAAGGACAGTTGTCCAATGTACTACACAAATTAAAAGGAACATATTTTGCTCCCTAATCTCGGAGCCATTGTTGGATTTTAGGGCGAGAGTAAGGGATGTATTCTGTATCCCCAGGTGCTTTCCCTGAATTTCCCATCAGGGTTACCTTAACTACCATTAGAACTAGGTCTCCCTTGTGCTTCTCATGTGTTTGGGGATGTCGCCAACTATTCTGTTGAAGAACAATGAAGGAATTGGGACTCCATTTCTTGGCAGGTGCTTCTTTACTGGTAGTGGGTTCAAGGGAAGAAGCTGGCTGTCCATTCCAGGCTGAGGCTTCTCTGGAGGCCCTTTCCTCTTCTAGGTAAGGGGTATTATGGTTCAAAATGTCCTTAAAATGTACAAACATTGCTTTCTTCTATCTTGAGATTTTTTTTTCTAGTGTGATGTCCCAAAATCATTAATCCTGCCCTTTCTAACTATGTCTTTTACAAAACTCCAGAAATTCAGTTCTGGGATTTCTTAATCATATGAAAGTAGTGGGGCTGGGGAGATGTCTCAGAGGTTAAGAGCACTTCTTAACCTCTTCCAGACTTGAGTTCCAGTCTTGAGTTCAATTCCCAGCAACCACATGGTGGCTTACAACCATCTATAATGAGATCTGGTGCCCTCTTCTGGCCTGCAGGCATACATGCAGGCGGAACATTGCCTACATAATAAACAAACAACTAAATAGATAAATGATGTGAAAGTATGATGTCCTCTCACATTTTTCTCATAGAGAAAGAGACTTCTCTTACTGAGAAAAGGAAAATATGGCTGTGGACACTTCGGTCTTTTCCCAACCCCTCAGTCCTTTCTGAGGATTAGGGTAGGTCAACGTTCATTGAAATGCTGACATCTAGAAGACCATATTCAGGGTACCTGCTCAGTGGGGCATGATGCTTGTGTTCAGGACAGGTGGGCATGTGAAGTTACTGTCTCTGCTATTTCTGTGGTCATCCAAGGAGATTAACCCTTCACTGTCTTTTGATGTTTTTAGAACTTGGGATAGATTTTCTCCTATTGTTGAAGAATAGCTGAGAGATCCAAACCTTATCAAAGCCAGGTATGATGGCATGAGGCTTGTAGTACCAACTGTTTAGGAGGCTGGGGTGAGAGAGTTTCTTAAGCCTTGGAGTTTCAGGCCATCCTGAGTAGTGCAGCAAGATCTTGTTCCAACAAACAAGTAAAAGGGCTAGAACCTTATTACATCCATGGGTCAGGTAGGCATCTTTGCCCCCTCTTGGGCCATGTGTTCTCTGACTAGAGTGGGTTCTCTAGACTAGACTCTCATTATCCATTGATCCCTAAGATTGGAAGACGAAAAACAAACCTGCTAATTTATATTCAAGCTGTGCTTTCCTGTCCAGTTTATCAGAGAGGTTGATCTGGGAGTAGACAGTGATTGACTTTTCTTTAGACGTTAATAAAATGAATACCTTGTCATTCTTTGCACTCATTAACATAGGTGAGTGCAGTTGGTCAGAATGAGGTAGAGGGAGGAAAAATGGAACTCAAGTCACCACTCAGACTCTTCCAACAATGTATGAACTCCAGTTATCACTTCCATCTCCTCAATGGCACCAGAGTATAACCAGGCCCAATCAGGCTTTATGTGAAAGGATCTGTGCTATTGTTCTAAGAGAGGAGTTGGCCTTGGCAGTTCTACCCCTACCCCCTTCAACTTGAGATTCTGGAAAATTTGATTGATTCAAGAAATGCATAAGATTAATTACTGCAGAGATAGTTTTACCAGAGCCTGCTATGAAAGGGAAAGATATTTTGCACTCATTCTGGGAAGTAGGGAATTTCATTAGAAAATCTCGGGGTTAGGAATAGCATAAGACTGAGCCTAAATTTGCCTAGCAATATAAATCCCAGGAAAGAAAGAAAGCAGAAAGGTGATGGTACCGTGGAAAAAAGTGTTGTATCTTCTCAGGGGAGTTCTTCATTTCCCTTAGCATTTTATTAAGTATTTTATTTAATAATCATACATGCATGTAATGCTTGGATTCATTCCACTTTCATATCCCCCTCCAATTCATTTCCTTTTAAATTATTTATCCAATTTTATTTACTTATTTATTTCTCAATGGACTTTGCAAAGAGTTCCCATTGTATTGCAGATGCCGAGAGGAAAACGCTGAGGTGGGTGTACCATATGAACAGGGCACTCTGGTGACAGGTGCCCATGGGAATCGTACACAGCTCACTGCATTCACTGGGATGTAGATGGAAAGGATGGCTTAAGAGACAAACTTGGGGACCAGCCTTAACCAACCCAGAACTCACAACCATAAGAACAAGGAACAGTTGGTGTGGCAAAGTCCTGGAAATACACATGGGCTTCTCACATGTTAACCTTCTATCGAGGTTCATGTGCTCCATTGCTAATCTGT
Source organism: Peromyscus aztecus (assembly GCA_902168405.1). Lineage (NCBI taxonomy): Eukaryota > Metazoa > Chordata > Mammalia > Rodentia > Cricetidae > Peromyscus > Peromyscus aztecus. The sequence continues at coordinate 13,913 of CABHPQ010159532.1, forward strand.
GACAGCTGCCTTCACTGAGCAGAAGGCAGTGATGAATGTCATGTGACTGGAAAGCATGTGGTCCACCAAGGGTAAACGTCAAGCTTCCTGTGAATGCTGAGGAGTATGGCTCATGGGAGAGACATATGTATTTAAGGTTCGTAAGTCTATACAATCTGAAATGAATGTCCTGGTAGAACAGTGTGAAATGGCTGGTGAGTCTAAATCAGGGCTATTATTTTTTATTAAATATTAATGCTATGCATTCCTGCAGGGTGCAGAGAACAGATGTTAGACCTGACATCCTGTCATTTTTATCAATGTCTGGATTTCCAATGTCTATTAAATCTGATAATATAAAACACAGGAAGGGATAATTAATCCTCCATTTCCATGGTTATCTGCTGACATTGGGCCCTAGAGGATCTATGACTCTCTCTTGAATATTTGTTTAGAGGCAGAGATAAGCTGAGATGGTCTAGTCTCCCAGCAAATTGTTCCACTGGGCCTCTGGCTGGACAGCAGCCCACTCTGAAAGTACAATTTTTTCTTGTTAGATTTAAGAAAATAAGTAAACTTCAAATAAGGTTTGCTTTAATGGCAAAAACCTTCACTGAGGATTCGGGTTTTTCTTTCTACCTTACGTCCCTAAGTCATTTCTCTAGACATCACCCTAGATTTAAATAGTAAATAATGAATTACTGACTAACTAATGAACTAACTACCATTCAATAGTCAAATCCATGCTGAGAGACTGTTCGTGTAGAGTCTAAGCAGGTGCGGAGAACCAATTTTGAGCAAATTCACAGTGACATAAAATGTGGCTTATGGTGATTTAGTACCAGGAAATATTTGCTAAGTGGAAAGCCCCGGAAAGAACAATTTGGAAATCATTCTTGGTCAGGTGCAGCTTACAGTGGGTCTAATCATTGGAAAAATACGTCCAAGGCCCCTTCCTCACAAAATCACATTGTCTACATGGAAAAAAATACAGACATGCTTTTACCCTGTAACACCCTGTTGTCTTATGATTATTTAAATGGTTCTGGCCACCATGCTGCAACTTCAGTTATGTCTTGAAGGGAGGGTAGACTGTGGAAAGACAGAAAGAAAGAGATGTCTGGATCTCAGGCCTGAACATGAACTCTTTACAGTAACTGTTTTTATAGGAAATGAGGTAAAATTTAATTTACGAAAACCTGCTGGGTGCTAGAGAGATAGCTCCACTTAGTGACTTAGAGTACTTGCATTCTTCCAGAGAACTGGAGTTCAGTTCCCAGCACCCACCTCGAGTGGCTCACAACTGTCTATAACTCCAGCTGCAGGGAAACTGATATCCTCTTCTGGTCTAGAAATAAAAAAACAAATCTTAATAAAAAAAACATAAACCAAAAGCTGCTGATGTACTGAAGTAAACTGAGGATTTCCTGCCTGCTTGAGAAAGGACTGAACAGTCTACCATCAGTACCCTTGAGGCTTAGTTCTGCTCTTAGCCTGGGAGATTTGCTGATTTGCTCTTTGACTCAAGGAATAAAGTAGGGCCCTCTGGTCTTCTTCCCAAACACATTGGTGCATGCTATTAACTAGCATAATGAAGTTCTAAGCTCTAGAAATAAGAGGTATCTTTAGTATTTTTCTTTTTTTCTTTTTCTTTTTCTTTTTTTTTTTTGAGACAGGATCTCATGTAACCAAGGATATCCTTGAACTTGCCATATAGCTAAGCATGACCTTGATTTCTTGATCCCCCAGCCTTCAGTTCTCAAGTGCTGGAACCACAGGCATCAGCAACCATGCCTGGATGAAAGACACTTTTTGAAGGTAATTTCTAGGAAGTGGTGTGGCAGAGGAATGGAATCCCCTTTGTCAAGTGATTTGAGTTGAGAAGAGACAGTATGGAGGGCCTTGAATGAGACACTGCAACATATTATAGGACATGCTTCTGGAAGCAGGATCAGGGACTTGGCCATGGTATAATTCAAAGGATACCGAGACCCTGACAGGTGCCCGAAAGTCTTACCATGTGAGCCTACCAGCAAAGGTCAGCATGATTGCTGAGGGGACCTTGTTAAAAAGAAAATAACATTTTCCCTTGGAAATCACACCCGTGAGTTGATGAACACAGAGGGTAGATTAATGGGCAACTATACATTGAAGCAGCCAAGACAAGGATGTGAAGAGGATCTGGCTGTGTGTAACATCTGTCACCCAGCTGATTGCCAGGGTGGATCTGGCTGGGTGTGCAGGTGTCCCCTCCCTAGCTCCCTGTCCCATGTGTGTCCCTCCTGAAGTTGCAATACTCAGTGGAAGAGGGCAGCCTTCCTTGAATAAGGAAAGACAAGAGGATGGGTCTTTGGTCAAAGGTAGCTGTGATGCCCTGCTAGAACCCCCAAACAAGCTCTTAAGATGCCTAGACAAGGATATACAACTGGTAATTCCTGATGGCCATAGTGAGGGTGGAAAAAGCCTAGGAATAGATTTTCTTTCTATGGATGTCAAGTCTAGGTTGGAAACTCAGTTGGAGAGCCCAAGCCACCAAGTAGCTGCAGAGTAGACAGCTGAGAAACGAGGAACCACTGGAAACACATTATACTCTCTCTCTCTCTAGGACCTAGCTAGGTAGAGTACTGCTATGTAGCACATAGGCTAGTGTCCCCACATAATATGTTCCTAAGAGGACCAAACCCAAGCACCCGGTCTTCTTCTGCCTGTTCTCTAGGTAACAGACATGGGGGGCGGTTAACCCCAGACTCTAAAGTCATCCTGAGAAGCTCTGAGATAGGAAGACAGCTCCTGACACTCTTCCTAGCATGCCGATCCCTAGCCTCAGCTTTGCTGCTGAGTTTCCATCAACAGACTGAGGAGGCATAAACACGGTCTGGGTGGAAACTTAGGAGCTGTTTATAGCCATAGAACCAAAACACAGGAGGAGACAGGTGGGCGAAATTTGCCTGGGTTGCCTCCATGCAAATAAATTGTGAGTTCTAGTTCATTTAGAGGGAAAAATGAAGCCTTCCTGAAACCAACCTGTCCCTCCCACCCCACCCCAGATCTTTAATGTGCCTTTTCATGGGTTTTGCTTTCAAATCTGCATGAATTATTTTTCTTCTATTAAATATTAATGTGCCTCTCTCAGTAAAAGAAGGGGGCAAATTAGGTCTGGTGCACGTCTTCCCGACACTATTTACTGCTGCTGGGGGACTGAAGCAAATGCCAGCTCCCAACACATTATTAAATCAGGCCTGCGCGGAGCCCAGATGTTACACTGATCCAAGCGCAGTGAATGCAGGCTGAAAAACAAACAGGGGCGAGCACCAGGTCTGCTCTAGCGGGCTTTGTCTTCCCGCATCCTTGCTACCTTTCCTACCCAGCGTCCCACCCAGCCCACCTTTTCTGTTCAGCGTGTCCAGCTAGCCCTTTGAGAAAATTGGCCTCAGCTGGGCACGGCTTGCTGCTCCAGAACAGTAGTTGTGTGAAAGGGGATTTATTTTTTTTAAGACTGTTGTTTTTATCCCCCAATGACTCTTTCTACTTGATTAGTTCAGGATCAATATGTCTGTGGGCAGAATGTGATGGAGAGAATGATTTATCAGTGTCAGAGGGAGGTTGGCCTTTGTTCCATGTAGTACACACACACACACACACACACACACACACACACACACACACATACACACACACACACACACACACACACACACGAGAGAGAGAGAGAGAGAGAGAGAGAGAGAGAGAGAGAGAGAGAGAGAACTGCTTTGGAATTCTTCCTCTATTCTTTTCCTCATCTAAATTTTATCAACTTTCACAATCTAGATGAATTTGGTCTCCTTCCAGAAGCATATCTTTCATTCCTAAATTGTAACTCTAAATGAACTGTGAAGTTTCTGAAGAGAGTTGTTGCATGGTGTAGGTTCAGGCAATACGTTCTTCAGGACCTTCTAGCTAAGGAACACGGAGGCATGGAAAGAGCATTGGTTTATGTGATTTCTGAAGAAAATTATTTCACCTGTGGAGATGGTTGTATCATTATTATGGTCACCATTGTCATCGTTATGATGTCATCCTTTTCAACATTAACACTGTCATCATTATCTTTCCTGAAAAAACAGCTAGGTAGGGAGTGGGGGTTGGAGAGGGCCTGAGACCCTATTTTTAACAGGGTCCCAGGCAGTTTTGATGATATTCATCTGATCATCACATTGTGAGAAGTGAGGTCTTTGTGACTCGAAATGAGGTAATTCCTCATTTCAAAAGTGACTTGTAAACTGAGAGACCAGACCACTGATAAATCTTAGATTATTCTTGTTTCCTTCCCAGAGAAGACTCTGATCTTTATCCCCCCCCCCTTTTTTTTAGTTTAGCAGCAACTCCCATTGGTGTTACCACAGGGAGGTATAGTTAGTCCAGCTGTTTAGGATCCCTTCCACCCTGGCTAAGCCACTACCTCAGTCCATTACATAGCCATAACTGAACACCACAGACTGGGTGGCATGCGATGAACAGAAACTATTTTTCATCACTTCAGGCATTCAAGGTCAAGATGCCAGCAGAATTAAGGTCTGCTGAGGGCCATTTCTCCCTAGATGGGAGACATTTTTGCTGTTATCTCAGAAGGTAGATGGGACAACTGAGCTCTGTAAGGTCTCTTTTGAATTGATGCTTTTAGTTGGCATAATTTCATGGTACATTTTCATATATATTGTCTTAGTGTTTCTATTGTTGTGATAAGGACCATGGTCAGAAGCAAACTGGGGAGCGAAGGGTTTGTTTTAGCTTACAACTCTCAGGTCACACTCCATCACTGAGAGAAGTCAGGGCAGGAACGTGTGTGTAGGCAGGAACTGAACTGAAGTAAAGGCCATGGGATGCTGCTTACTGGCTTGCTCAGCCTGCTTTCTTTTACAGCTCAGGATTACCTGTCCAGGACGGCGCCTCTCACAGTGAGCTGAGCCCTCCCACATCAAATAATCAACCAAGACAACGCCTTACAGACTTACCTACAGGCAACTCCTTTGAAGGCATTTTCTCAAGATTGCCTCTTCCTAGACATGTCTAGGTTTGTATCAAACTGACAAAAACTAAGCACACATGCATTCATGTGAGTGTACACCCACCCACCCACCCACCCACACATGTATGTAATTATATTTTGTTCTTATTCACCTCTATGCTGCTCTCCCCATCTCCCTCCACCTCTCTTGCTAGGCTCTTCATTTACAAAATAGTTCCTAGCCGGGTCTTGGTGGCGTGAGCTTTTAATCCCAGCACTCAGGAGGCAGAGGTAGGCGGATCTCTGTGAGTTGGAGGCTAGCCTGGTCTACAAAGCAAGATCCAGGAAAGGTGCAAAGCTACACAGAGAAACCCTGTCTTGAACCCCGCCCCCCCCCAAAAATAGTTCCTTTCATGTCATAAGTTTTATTATTCTCTATTTTCCCCATCCTCCTTTCTGACTTCTTCCTGCCCTCTCATAGTCCCCTTTCTTTTTTCTGATCTTGCACATACATGTGATATATAGATATATGTACACACACACACACACACACACATATATTTTACACACATTCCATATATATTTAAATCTAGATTCTGCATATGAGATGAAATGTCATAGTTGTTTGAATCTGGCTTATTTTGCTTAACATAATGATTTATAGTGTTTTCTTGAAAATGTTAAATATTTATTTTATCCTTACAGCTAAATAAAATTTCATTGTGTATAGGTACTCTATTTTCATTATCTATTCATCTATTGATGGACTTCTAAGCTGGTTTTATGTCTCATTTATTGTGAATAGTGGAGCAGTAAAGATGGGTGTACAAGTATCTCTCTGGTTCTGATGTAGACTCTTGATATATACTCCGGAGTGATACATCTGACTCATGGTAGTTTTATTTTTAGTTTTTGGAGTATCTCAATCCTGATTTCCATAGTGGCTGCACATTTTACATTTCTACCTGTGGTGTGTGAGGGTTATTCTTTACCCATGTGCAGGTCAACTTGTGTTGCTTTCTTGATGAGAGCCTCTGCCTAGGGTGAGACGGAATCTCAGTACAGTTTTAATCTGTGTCTTCCTAATGATTTAGGATGTTGAAAACTTGCATTTCTTCTTTTGATGACAGTCTACTTAATTTATTAACCTGTTTATTAATTTGATGACTTTGCCTTTCAGTATATGATTTTGGAGATCTCTCTAGATTCTAGATATTGATTTCCTATTGATGTATAGCTGGCAAGGAGTTTCTGCCTTGCTATAGGCTGTTTCTAATCTGCTGAATAAAGCTTTTAATTTCATGTGGTCCCATTTGCCAATTTTTGCCATTATTTCCTATGCCATTGGAGTCCTTTGCATATACCTGTAGTAATCCCATTTAGGATGGCTTCAGTCAAATCACCCAATTATCTCTCGGTGGTACCACCTCACAATACTATCACTTTGGTAATTAGGGTTTCAGCATACGATCTGGAGGTAGAATGAAACACAAACATTCAGACCACAGCAGCTGCCATGTCATTTCTTGCTTAGAGATCATCTCAATTGTTCTCCTGTTTCTATTTCTGTCTCCTTTCACCTATTTACAGTGCAAATTGTTTTTGAAACTCTCATCCCTTTCTTGAACTCTTCGGGAGTCTGTAGTGGCTTAATCAGTATGGTCCCAGCCATAATTTGCTATGTTCTTAGTCACTTGAGTCTTTCACCTTTTCCTTATACAAGTGCATAATATAACCTTTTCCTTAAACAAATTATGCTCTATAATCTTTGTCTGGCTTCTCCTTTTCAACTTGTCTATTTAAAGCACTCTCTTACATCTTACCCAGATTTATTGGTGTGTGTGTCTGTGTGTGTGTGTGTGTGTGTGTGTGTGTGTGTGTACTATTATCACCTAGCTTTCTGTCTAGTTTTTATGTGTTTGCCTATGGTCTATCTTGTCTGTGACTTTTTATGGACTAGAAATAAGCTCCTTGAGGCAGAAGTTCATCTGTTTTACTCTGCTCCCTGCTGTCAGCATGTAGAACATTACTGGACACACAATAGACACCTTAGTTCTTTTTCCTGTTGCTGTAATAAAATAGTATGGCAAAAGCTGTGTAAGAAAGAAAGGATTTGTTTTAGCTTGCAGCTCAAGGCACAGTCCATCATGGCAAAAACGTTAAGGCAGAAGGTTCTTGAAACAGCTGGTCACATCACATCCACAGTCAACAACTGAGAGATGAAAGCAAAGCTTGGCTCAATACCCTTTCTCCGTTCACACAGTCAGGATCTCCAGCCCAAGCAATGGTCTGCCCACAATTGAAATAACTATTTCCACATTTATTAATATACTTAAGATGATCCTCTCACAGGCATGCCCAAAGGTTCATCTCTTGGGTGTCGCTAGATTTTGTATAGCTGATAATTAACACCAACTATCACAATAGGTCTGTAGATACTTGCTCAGGTAAAAACTAATTGAACCATTCTTGCTTACTAAATTGCACTGTACCTTCTGTGGCTAACACAGTTAAGTAATTCCTAAGCATTTTCTCAAGCAACTCTGGATTAGCTCTTTAAATGTTTAGTCCCTGAATAGCTCTTAGAGCACATCAACTGTTTTTTTTTTTTTCTGTGAATCAGGCAAATTAATATGACTGATTGAAAATATGGATTAGTTTTTGAGAGAGGGTCTTACCATATATCCTAGGCTATCTGCAAACTATGTAGGCCTGGGTGACCTCAAACTTGCCATCTTCTTGCCTCAGTTTTTGAGAGTTGCTCTTTCAGTCATGTGCCACCGTGCTCAGCTAAAACTGTAGGTCTTTAGCAAGAAGTCTAGGTGAACTTCTGAGTTCCAGGAGGCCAGGATCGTATACCTAGAGATGTAATATGCCCCTAGAATCTTTACTTAATTTTGTCTTTGCCAAAATGATCCCCTCCTCACAAACACACACCACACATACACACACACACACACACACACACACACACACACACACACACCCCTGACCAACAGAGGAAAAAAATCCATATCCAAATCAAATCACCCAACTAAACCTAAATAAAAACAAAAAGTAACAGTAATACCACTAAGACCTAAAATGGATCAATACATTGAGACTGTGTTTCTTCTTGGATACAAACATTTCATACAGGGAAGGGCTTCTCAAGCTGGGTAATGGAATCCCGTTTCACTTCAGCTCATCTAACATAGCACATTAATAAGCTGAACCAAATGTGGTGCTACAGCTGGTTTTATTGGTCATTAACATTTAAAGATCCACATGAAGTCATGTTTTCCAATTTTGACATTAAAAGACTAGCTGGCCTAATTATCGCTTCTAAATGGAGACAGCAGTGGAGCCTAGTCAGCACAGTAGAATCGTTTGTCTTCTGTGATGCACTCACCTTCCTGGAGCAGGTGAGCAAGAGACAAATGTGTTGATTGACCTTTGGCTGGAGTCGGCCTTACAGTAGGGTAGTCCTGGCAGCTGTTCTAGATCTTACTCTTGGCCTGTCTTGATAGTGTACTGCCTTCCTTTGATGGTTACAGGTTCACATAAAAGCAAATGTAATTCATCCTCTGAACTTGGCTGTCAGGTTAGGTTCTCATAATTTCCCTGTTTGCTGTTCTGTGAGTTTGAGCTGTTAGTTGTGTTATTAAGTTTGACTAATGTTGCTAGGTGAGTCTTTTTTTGTTTTTTGTTTTTTGTTTTTTCTTTTGTTTTTGGAGCAAATTAACTGATTAGAAACAGTGCTGGCCCAAATAATGTCCTAAGTTTTGATTCAAGAAAAGTGACAGTTCTGAGTGTAGCATGAATCTTAAAAGGTATTAGTAATAAAAACAAACCTGGAGCCAGGTATTGGGGTGAACGCTGAAAGATCAGAGAAACAGAACAAGCCACATCCAACATCACCTTGCCAACTTCTCAGCTGATCTTGTTTCCTTTAACTGGAAGCCTCTGAGTCCTCACCCGAATGGATCTTAGCTGAACTGCTGCTAAAAGCCTAAAAGCTTAAAAAACCTAAAAAGCCTAAAAAGCCTCTAGATCAAAATACCCAAACCTAAAATACCTTTCTGCTTCCTGCCATCACTTTCTGAGATTAAGGGCGTGTGTCTTTCCCAAGCAAAGACATGAGATCTCAAGTGCTGGGATTAAAGGCGTGTGCCACCATACCTGACTCTGTTCCCAGTGTGGCCTTGAACTCACAGAGTTCCACATGGATCTCTGTCTCCCAAGTGATAGGATTAAAGGCGTGTGTGCCACCATTTTCTGGCCTCTATGTCTATCTAATGGCTGTTCTGTTCTCTGACCCCAGACAAATTTATTAGGGTGCACAATATATTGGGGAACACAATATCACCACACCTGAGGCAAAAGCTGAGGAAGAAAGGAGGAAGGGGTGTATCAATTGAAAGATAAGCAAACCAGACATGTTATGGTCCTCCTCTATCCCATTTGCATGACAGACACTGAATGAGGTTGCGGTGGGAGAACCATGGGCTTTGTTCTCAGGGCCAATTATGTACCTGGCCCCATCACAAAGCAGAATTTGTCTTGGAATTTTTTATTTTTATTATTTATTTATTTATTTATCTATCTATCTATCTATCTATTTATTTATTTATTGTGTGTGTGTGTGTGTGTGGTGCACATGCTCGCTTAGAGGCAAATAAAGATGTGCTGTATATGCATGGATTGTGGTACTGGAGTTCAACCATGAGCATTGTTCCTTCTTCATGCCCACCTGAAATTCAAATTGACGCCACTAAGAAATCGTTACAATGACAGTTTCCTATTAGTCAAGGTTGTTTCCACTTTCTATATTATCCTCAAAGTTTTAAGATATAAATAAAATTTAATGAGGGTACTGGCAGGTTCCTTCTTCCTTCCTTCCTTCTTTTCTTCTCTTGGTAGAGGACACAGGAGACACATTCCTAGCCTGTAATTTGCATAGATGTTTTCCTAGTAAATCACCGTTGGACCTCATGTCTCCATTTTTCTCTTTCTATTAGCCACCAGGCATAGCCTCTTAATACTCCATGGGGCAGTTGGCCCAATGGAAATGTAACACAAGACCAGGAAGGCAGTGTCATGTGCTGCCTTTTGTGTGTGTGTGTGTGTGTGTGTGTGTGTGTGTGTGTGTGTGTGGTTCCTTGCTACCTAGGTTCATCTTGTTGAGTTAACCAGGCATTTCTACTCTCAGATTCCTTAACTTTACTGAGCAATTCTGACCGTTCTGGCTTAGAATTTTCTTCCTGTTAGGTATCAAGGAGTAAGACAGACAAGGGAAAAGACTGAGACTTGAGTGATATGTTTGCAAATGAGACCTTGGCCAAGTTGATTGATGTCACCAGGCTTGAGCTCCCTGATGTGCAAAATGTGGACAGCTGTTCCCCTAGAATAGCCTTATGTCCTATACTTAGAGTAACAGCAGGTGGCCATAGGTGATTCTGAGTGTATGTGTGACTGTGATTACCTGTGTATGTGGTTAAAAAAAACTTGGCAATATGTTGAGGGTTGAAGGAAATGTGAAGAGAATGAAGATCAGAAGAATAATTAAGGAACCCTTGAATGGTTCCAGGACATGCTATGCAAAGTTGTCCACCACGGAGATACTTTAAAGCTCAGATCCTGGTTTTCATAATTGTTGCTTCTGGATTTTTCTCTACCAGTGTCCACAGGCTCTAAACTAATATCCTCCTGACATGGGTTTTTCATTCTGTCTCTTATTGGTTGACTGGTACTCTTCCTTCCAATACATTAAAGACCTATTTCACAGCACTTCAGAATGTGAATTTTTAAAGATGGCATTTAAAAAGATAATCAAGTTAAAATGAAATCATTAAAGTGGGCTTTAATCCAATATCACTGCTATCTTTACAATAGTGGATATAGACACAGAAGTGGAAAGAACACGGAGAGAGAGCTGCCTGCAGATGAAGGCACAGAGCAGGATGATGTGACAAGTCAAGGAAAATCAGAGGTTGCCAGCAAACACCAGAATCTAGGAGGGAAGGCATGAACAAAGTCAACCTTAGGCCTCAGGAGGAACCAGCTCTCTTGCTTTGATTTTGACCTCCAAGTTTCCCAAACTACTCTACATGAACACATAGAGTTCAAACATTTGTGAGTGCAAAGCCAAAACCCACAGCCAGCAACAAGAGTGAAGAAAGATCTTTATTACCCGCAGCAAGTAAGCACAGCTTCCACATATAGTGTGCTTCCCTGGACCTTAGAAAGGGATAAAGATTTGTTAGGGAGGCCTCCACTTATTTGTATGAGGCTAATGGGGAGGTAAATCCTGTGCATTCTTAGTTTAAGATCCATACTTTTTAGCATGCAACTTTGACAAAGAGAACAGACCCTATCCTATTACAGCTACTAACACTGTGGAATCCTACATTTCTGTGGCTTAAGCCACCCAGTTTGGTGATGTTTTCTTAAAACATCTCTAGCACATGATGTATTAGTAAGGGTTCTCTAGAGTAACAGAATTTACAGAATGAATCTCTCTAT